>WNGS01033470.1:7825107-7835291 GCA_020271785.1 Procambarus virginalis
GCCACGCCTAGGGACACAGGAGGACTGAGTGCCCAAATGAGCCACAGGGACGATATTGAAGAATCTTTTTAGTGTCAGAGTGGTTAAACAGTGGAATACATTAGGCAGTGATGTGGTGAGGCTGACTCCATACACAGTTTCAATGTTGATATGTAGAGCCCATAGCCTCAGGAACCTGTACACCTGTTGATTGAGGGTGAGAGGCGGGATCAAAGAGCCAGAGCTCAACCCCCGCAAGCACAAATAGTGCAGTACAAATTAGTGAGGATTACACCACACACATATGTTGTGTGCATATATACATATATGATATATAAGATCATATATAATAATATAGATTATATATATATTATAGATATATATATCATGATAGCTTTCAGTTCAGTAAAGGTGAGCAAGTTTCTACACTGTTTTTAAATTTTAATTATTTGTCTGTAATATTCTCTTCGAGGTTTTTGTTGAGCTAGTCAGCCGTGAACCGGTCTCTTGGACCATTATATGAGAAGTAGGGGGCCCCCCTTCCCGTCCTCTCTCTCTCTCTCTCTCTCCCTCTCTTCCTCTCCTCTCTCTCTCTCTCTCTCTCTCTCCTCTCTCTCTCTCTCTCTCCCTATTCTGCCAACACCACCACTGGAACTTCCCTCGGCGTCCCCTGCCCTATCCCCTCACACAGGCGTAGCTCCGGGCTACGAAGGTAAGGGAGGGGTGGGTGAGGGCGGGAACACCGGGACTGAGGGGGTTTGTCTTGCCTGTTGGGGGGGAAGGGAAGGTCGTGCTCAATGACGGAGGGGAGGAGGCTCCTGAGACCTCGCCCTGCCCTCGTGTCCCCTCTCTGTGGTGGCCCCTCTACACATACACACCTACCTAAAATGCGAAACATCTACCATTGCACACCTAATTACACTTACAACCTCTGATAATAAAGCTGACATCCTTTTTTCAAACCAGACTCCGGACGGTATAACAGCTCACATTTAATCATGGGATAAATTCTGAATTTCCCCTCTCTTCACTCGCGTACGGATCGCTAGGTCCCCTCAGCGTCAGCCCCGGGGCGTGAGGGGACCTGACTCACGGGAGAGAGAAGTCTTGGGTATTGTTGAACCAATCTTGGTAATATATATAGTGCACGAGCCGGGTCGTATATGACGCAGGAGCGTGCTTGTGTTGGACGCCAACTCGTACGCCCGTTGCTGCGTCCACGCGTACGTCCGTTGATGCCGCCAACTCGTACGCCCGTTGCTGCGTCCACTCGTACGTCCGTCATCCTACGCCCATAACGTGTGTATAAGAGGTTTGTGTCTAGCTGTGAGTCTGTGTCTGTATATGTGAGTATGAGTCTGTAGCCGTGAGTCTGTGTCTGTGAGTCTGTGTCTGTGAGTCTGTGTCTGTGAGTCTGTGTCAATATCTCAGTCTGTGAGTTAGTTTGTCATCGCGTAAATAAAGTAAACTATTATTTAACCCAAAATTTCCTTTGCGTGATTAGACTGTCGGCAATTAACTAGGAACCAATTTCGTCGTTTCTCAAATAAATTTATTATATTTATAACTGGATGATGCGTTTATTAAATGAGTTTACTAAAAAATAATCCTAATGACATAACCATACAGACATTATAACTATATTCTGGTCATTGTAGCGTTAGATTTAGAAGCCTTCTATCTTGTCAATTTCCCCGAAAACTCACACATAAACGTGACAATTAAGATACCTAGAGACAGGCTTGACAGGTCAGTCCCACCTCCTCTGCCCAAGATTCCTGTCAAAGTCTATTATCAAAATAATTTCCACAATTTCTGAGCTTTGAAGCCGCTTCATGTGGCATAGAAGGGAAGGGAACCTATCAGAGAACCAAGTCCATTACGACTATATAGCACTGGGAAGGGGGGTCAGGATTTGAGGATGGGACGGAGGGAAAGGAATGGTGCCCAACCACTTGGACGTGTGCATAGAACTGACATACAAAAAAGTACATTTTAAGATGATACCCTTCGCGTACTGACGTGTCTGGACATGCTTGCAGACCGGTAATCGAAGGATTGAAACGCAAAGCTCATCTAATCTTGTATTTTCTAAGCAAATATGAATTTCTTAGCATTGAATTTCTTAAATATTTATAATTTCTCTTGGTTCATAGTGTTATTAGCACAACAGTACCCTAATATGTGGGTTAGAAGATATTGTATCTAAATAAATCTACAGATGTGGTTCTGCCAGGTGAGTTATTCTGCCACCGAACTAGAGTAGGAGTCAAGAGAAGGAAGTTTAAATTTGCAGGTTTTAGCTTAACTCTTCGATGTAAATAAACATGAGAGGACATGACTCTGTGGACTAACAGGACCACAGGGCGTAATTGCTAGTGGGGATTAGGCCTTGATTTGATCCATAGTGCAGAAGAAAGGCTCTACATGCTACATATGCAGGCGATGAGTCACAATAACGTGGCTGAAGTAGCTTGACCACACCACACACACTAGAAGGTGAAGGGACGACGACGTTTCGGTCTGTCCCTGGACCATTCTCAAGTCGACTTGAGAATGATCCAGGACGGACGAAACGTCGTCGTCGTCCCTTCACCTTCTAGTGTGTGGTCTGTTCATGCTATATAGTCAACTGCTCTCTGGTTGACAGGGGGGGGGGGGGGGTAGAAATAGACTAAGTTGCTCTATTCATTTCATTGAGACTTGAACTTGAACTTGACGGAGGATACAGTCCTCCTCCTTCTCCTTCAGAAGGGAATCGTACTTCAACGAAGGAAGTTAATATCAATTAACACAAATTGTACTTAAGAGTTGACCTTCCACTCAGTCACATAGTGTGTGTGTGTGTGTGTGTTGTGTGTGTGTGTGTGTGTGTGGTGTGTGTGTGTGTGTGTGTGTGTGTGTGTGTGTGTGTTTTGTGTGTGTGTGTGTGTGTGTGTGTGTGCGCGTGTGTGTGTGTGTGTGTGTGTGTGTGTGTGTGTGTGTGTGTGGTGTGTGTGTGTGTGTGTGTGTGTGTGTGTGTGTGTGTGTGTGTGTATTCACCTAGTTGTGTTTGCGGGGGTTGAGCTTTGCTCTTTCGGCCCGCCTCTCAACTGTCAACCGACTGTTACTAACTATTAACTAATTTTTTTTTACACATACACACACACACACACATACACACACACACACACACCCTCAGGAAGCAGCCCGTAACAGCTGTCTAACTCCCAGGTACCTATTTACTGCTAGGTAACAGGAGCAACAGAATTAAAGAAACGCTGCCCATTGTTTCTCGCCGGCGCCGGGAATCGAACCCCGGACCACAGGATTACTTGTCCAGCGTGCTTTCCACTCAACCATCGACCCCTGTGTGTGTGTGGGGAGGTACCGAGTCGACCAAGAATCACCCCGTTCTCAACAGCCTTAGTCGTCGTTTTTAACAAGAGTTTTTACCAGATAGCCACATTGGCAAGCGACTCAATGGCTGACACAGCCACTCGCCTCCAACGAGCGATTAATGCCACAAGAGCTTATTATCCCAACAGCTGGTTGAGGAGGATCGGCACAGACAGATGGATACGTCAATACACAGGTGGATTCCATGGGACAGGTGGATCCCAGGGACAGGTAGGTGGGTGGGGGACATGAGACAGGGGACACACAGGAGAGGAAGGCACAGGACAGGGATGGAAGCATCTGACAGGTGTGAGGAGAAACCAAACAGGAAAAGGAGAGAAAGATGGATGGAAGGGAAGAGGGGGGGGGGAAGCCAAGAGACAAACGAAGGAAAGAGAATGTGGGAGGGAAGTTGATTAAATGGAGAGAAACAACAGGACATATTGCAGAAGGGAAGGACTAAAGCAGGCAAAGTTTTACAAATATGAAAAGGGGAATAGAAAGGGAGAGGGGAAAGGAAAAGAGGTGGAGGACTCTAAATAGAGGAGAGGGGAAGATGATCGGGACTAGAGAGAGGAGAAAGGAAGTGGAACCAGAAAGAGAGAAGAGACAAAGTGAGGAGAGACAGAGTAAGGAGTAAAAGAGAGGAGAGACAAAGAGATAAGAGAAAGAGAGGAGAGACAAAGTGAGGAGAGAAAGAGAGGAGAAACAAAGGCAGGGGAGAAAGAGAAAAGGGAAGAAGCATAACGAGAAGAACAAGGCATCATCGATTACTTCAAAACTGGGAAATAAATTCACTAGATAACTTTTTAAAGTATTACAATATATATATAATCTAGATAGAATATTAGATAGATTTTACACATGTGGCTCAAAGTTAGGTATATATAATATATATATATATATATATAATATATATATATATATATATATATATATATATATATATATATAGGCCGTCTGAGCAAACAGCCCAATCACCTCGTTGCCTGTTTATACGTTTGCCTTTGTTAAGGCAGTTTTAACACAGAAGACTGGCACTTTTAACCAGTGCCACCAGACAACAGTGCCACCAGACAACAGTGCCACCAGACAACAGTGCCACCAGACAACAGTGCCACCAGACAACAGTACCACCAGACAACAGTGCCACCAGACAACAGTGCCACCAGACAACAGTGCCACCAGTACCACCAGACAACAGTGCCACCAGACAACAGTGCCACCAGACAACAGTGCCACCAGACAACAGTGCCACCAGACAACAGTGCCACCAGACAACAGTGCCACCAGACAACAGTACCACCAGACAACAGTACCACCAGACAACAGTGCCACCAGACAACAGTGCCACCAGACAACAGTACCACCAGACAACAGTGCCACCAGACAACAGTGCCACCAGACAACAGTACCACCAGACAACAGAACCACCAGACAACAGTACCACCAGACAACAGTGCCACCAGTACCATCAGTACCACCAGACAACAGTACCACCAGACAACAGTGCCACCAGTACCACCAGACAACAGTGCCACCAGTACCACCAGTACCACCAGACAACAGTGCCACCAGTACCACCAGTACCACCAGACAACAGTGCCACCAGACAACAGTGCCACCAGTACCACCAGACAACAGTGCCACCAGTACCACCAGTACCACCAGACAACAGTGCCACCAGTACCACCAGTACCACCAGACAACAGTGCCACCAGTACCACCAGTACCACCAGACAACAGTGCCACCAGACAACAGTGCCACCAGTACCACCAGACAACAGTGCCACCAGTACCACCAGACAACAGTGCCACCAGTACCACCAGACAACAGTGCCACCAGACAACAGTGCCACCAGACAACAGTGCCACCAGTACCACCAGACAACAGTGCCACCAGTACCACCAGACAACAGTGCCACCAGTACCACCAGACAACAGTGCCACCAGACAACAGTGCCACCAGTACCACCAGACAACAGTGCCACCAGTACCACCAGACAACAGTGCCACCAGACAACAGTGCCACCAGTACCACCAGACAACAGTGCCACCAGACAACAGTGCCACCAGTACCACCAGACAACAGTGCCACCAGTACCACCAGACAACAGTGCCACCAGTACCACCAGACAACAGTGCCACCAGTACCACCAGACAACAGTGCCACCAGACAACAGTACCACCAGACAACAGTGCCACCAGACAACAGTGCCACCAGTACCACCAGACAACAGTACCACCAGACAACAGTACCACCAGACAACAGTGCCACCAGACAACAGTGCCACCAGTACCACCAGACAACAGTGCCACCAGTACCACCAGACAACAGTGCCACCAGTACCACCAGACAACAGTGCCACCAGTACCACCAGACAACAGTGCCACCAGACAACAGTACCACCAGACAACAGTGCCACCAGACAACAGTGCCACCAGCCAGACAACAGTACCACCAGACAACAGTACCACCAGACAACAGTACCACCAGACAACAGTACCACCAGACAACAGTACCACCAGACAACAGTACCACCAGACAACAGTACCACCAGACAACAGTACCACCAGACAACAGTGCCACCAGACAACAGTACCACCAGACAACAGTGCCACCAGACAACAGTACCACCAGACAACAGTACCACCAGACAACAGTACCACCAGACAACAGTACCACCAGACAACAGTACCACCAGACAACAGTGCCACCAGACAACAGTACCACCAGACAACAGTGCCACCAGACAACAGTACCACCAGACAACAGTACCACCAGACAACAGTGCCACCAGACAACAGTACCACCAGACAACAGTACCACCAGACAACAGTACCACCAGACAACAGTGCCACCAGACAACAGTACCACCAGACAACAGTGCCACCAGACAACAGTACCACCAGACAACAGTACCACCAGACAACAGTGCCACCAGACAACAGTACCACCAGACAACAGTGCCACCAGACAACAGTACCACCAGACAACAGTGCCACCAGACAACAGTACCACCAGACAACAGTGCCACCAGACAACAGTACCACCAGACAACAGTACCACCAGACAACAGTGCCACCAGTACCACCAGACAACAGTACCACCAGACAACAGTGCCACCAGACAACAGTACCACCAGACAACAGTGCCACCAGTACCACCAGACAACAGTGCCACCAGTACCACCAGACAACAGTGCCACCAGTACCACCAGACAACAGTGCCACCAGTACCACCAGACAACAGTGCCACCAGTACCACCAGACAACAGTGCCACCAGACAACAGTGCCACCAGACAACAGTGCCACCAGTACCACCAGACAACAGTGCCACCAGTACCACCAGACAACAGTGCCACCAGTACCACCAGACAACAGTGCCACCAGACAACAGTGCCACCAGTACCACCAGACAACAGTACCACCAGACCAGTGCCACCAGACAACAGTGCCACCAGTACCACCAGACAACAGTGCCACCAGTACCACCAGACAACAGTGCCACCAGTACCACCAGACAACAGTGCCACCAGACAACAGTGCCACCAGTACCACCAGACAACAGTGCCACCAGTACCACCAGACAACAGTACCACCAGTACACCAGACAACAGTGCCACTAGTACCACCAGACAACAGTGCCACCAGTACCACCAGACAACAGTGCCACCAGACAACAGTGCCACCAGTACCACCAGACAACAGTGCCACCAGTACCACCAGACAACAGTACCACCAGTACCACCAGACAACAGTGCCACCAGTACCACCAGACAACAGTACCACCAGTACCACCAGACAACAGTACCACTAGTACCACCAGACAACAGTGCCACCAGTACCACCAGACAACAGTACCACCAGTACCACCAGACAACAGTGCCACCAGTACCACCAGACAACAGTACCACCAGTACCTGCAGACTGAGGGGAGAATTGATTTCCCTCTCCCTTTCCTCACCTTCCTCCGCCATAGTGCCTCGAGGCTACCAGGAGGGGGAGAGAGAGAGAGAGAGGAGAGAGAGAGAGAGAGAGAGAGAGAGAGAGAGAGAGAGAGAGAGAGAGAGAGAGAGAGAGAGAGAGAGAGAGAGAGACGGAGGGTCCGGCAGAAATACTGGAGCAACACAGGAGGAGAACTGGGAAAAAACAAACAAATAAGGAGTGAACATGACGAAAGGGAAAGAAAGATAGGGTGGAGAAGGGAGAAAGAGGAAGAGAAATGTATCACAAATAAATCACGTGATATAGCAATGAAAGTCATTTTGGGGGCATTGACGCGACTCGAACCTTCGTTCAGATTCGAGTCATTGGGATTTCTATGTGATCTGAGTGTAGTGTAGAAAGAGAACACCGGTACCGTAGGCCCGAGGTTAAGTGCTTAATAACGCTCTAGATTCTCTATCAGCTATCTTACCCTCTCAGAGTAGGAGAACCATAAATGTATGTGTATGCATATGTTTATATATATGTGTATATGTATATGTGTGCGTATGTATATGTATGTATGTATGTATGTATGTGTATAAAGTATATGTGGAAGCTGATCAGAATTACATTTCACCTTTGCACTTTAATGACACTATGTAAAAGACCCATCAAATACCTTATGTAGGGCAGACGTAACTCTGTTTATCTATGTATTTATGTCTGTTGGTTAGCTTAGCATTTTAAAAGCACAACAATCACTTCTGTGATTGTTCAATAAATCCCTGAACTATATGTTTAACACATCTCTCACCCTGTCCATGGAGGACAAAAGAAAATGGATATATATATGTTGGTTAGCATTATAAATGTGTGGCCACGTCTGTGGTAAAAATAATAATAATAAAAAAAACTCATTTGTGTTACTCTCAGTCTTGTTACTGACAAGTACTGTCACTCAGGCAGTTTGTCACTCACAAATTCTCAGTCACAAGAGAGAGAGACCATTCTCTATCTCCCTCCCAGAGAGATATATATACAAATGCAATATTACAAAATCCTTAGAACGCAGTCAAAAATATAAAAACACTATGTGTATTAAATATCATTTGCATCCATTTGAGAGAAAAAAAAATCGTGGAAATATAACCTATTTTGATAATTATATACGAGAAAAATAAATATATTTTTCACTAATAAAAAGACTGACTTTTATTGCTCATTTGTCTATGTAAATTGCTGCAACGGCATCAAAAATGCCTCAAAATGTCAACAGAACATTACGACGCCTCAGGCATAATAAACAGAAAAATTAATCACGAATGTGAACACTTATGGACTGTTGTAAATTCTGTTGTAAACACGTTTGTTGTAAATTCAGAAAATTCTTGAGATTCGACAGGTACGCGTCACCATATAGGCTCAATGTCTATCCACCGCTGGGCTTAAGGTCTATCCACCGCTGGACTTAAGGTCTATCCACCACTGGGCTCAAGATCTATCCACAGCTGGGCTCAATGTCTATCCAGCGCTGGGCTCAAGGTCTATTCACCGCTGGCCTCAAGGTCTATCCACCACTGGGCTCAAGATCTATCCACCACTGGGCTCAAGGTCTATCCACCACTGGGCTCAAGGTCTATCCACCACTGGGCTCAAGATCTATCCACCACTGGGCTTAAGGTCTATCCACCGCTGGGCTCAAGGTCTATCCACCGCTGGGCTCAAGATCTATCCACCGCTGGGCTCAAGATCTATCCACCACTGGGCTCAAAGTCTATCCACCACTGGGCTCAAAATCTATCCACCGCTGGCCTCAAAGTCTATCCACCGCTGGCCTCAAAGTCTATCCACCGCTGGCCTCAAAGTCTATCCACCGCTGGGCTCAAGATCTATCCACCGCTGGCCTCAAAGTCTATCCACCGCTGGGCTCAAGATCTATCCACCGCTGGGCTCAAGATCTATCCACCGCTGGGCTCAAGATCTATCCACCACTGGGCTCAAAGTCTATCCACCGCTGGCCTCAAAGTCTATCCACCGCTGGCCTCAAAGTCTATCCACCGCTGGCCTCAAAGTCTATCCACCGCTGGCCTCAAAGTCTATCCACCGCTGGCCTCAAAGTCTATCCACCGCTGGCCTCAAAGTCTATCCACCGCTGGGCTCAAGGTCTATCCACCGCGGGAGGCTTATTAAACGCCACCACAACAATCCACTAACCAGCTAGCGAGAACACTTATGCTCTGATCGCAGTCAAGGATTAAATCCACCGAGAAACTGGATTCACCCCTTATTGGGGATTATCCCAAGTTCTGGATAATCTCACAGCTGCAGGAGATAAAAATGAATTAACAAAAAATATGGAAATATTATCGCTACTCAAAATACACTAGTTTTTATCATGGCGAAACTACGATTATTACATAATATTAATGTGCTGTAATATATTGTAATTGAAAAGGATTTTTTTTTCAAAACACAAACAAATGAAATGGAAAATGTGTAGATATAGAACAATAACAATTGACCTGAATTTACCTAAGGGCCACCATCTCTCTAGTGGTCCCGACGGGGGACAGGAAGGCAGTGGTGTGTCAAAGGTACTCCTCCTCTTCCCATCATTATTTGTGTGTGGATTTATCAAGCTAAAATTTTGAACAAGCATTCTGGAAATGTTATAAATATAAGAAATAATAAAAAAGAAACAAACCATTGTGGAAAGTTTCCTTGAACCGTTTCACTCGACTCTCTCTCTCTCTCTCTCTCTCTCTCTCTCTCTGATTTTGTTTGACCGAACCACACACTAGAAGGTGAAGGGACGACGACGTTTCGGTCCGTCCTGGACCATTCTCAAGTCGATTGAGAGATCTCTCTCTCTCTCTCCCTCTCTCTCTCTCTCTCT
>WNGS01033470.1:7865541-7882373 GCA_020271785.1 Procambarus virginalis
GGGAGGGAGGGAGGGAGTTTTCAGGGAAAGTGCCAAGCAATTACGACTATATAGCTTGATCCCTGCCTGATACCTGGTTGATGGGTTCTGGGAGGAGTTCTATTCCCCAAGCCCGGTCCTATGCCAGACTTGACTTGTGAGAGAGTGGTCCACTAGCACTAGGAAGGGAGGGGGGAGGGTCAGGATAATGATTTGGGACGGGACGGAGGGTAAAGGAATAATGCCCAACCACTTGGATGGTCGGGGATTGAACGCCGACCTGCATGAAACGAGGCTGTCGCTCTACCGTCCAGCCTAAGTGGTTGAGTTCTGGTCTCCTGGAACAGTCACCTGTCATTACTGTGTTATGTAGGAAAGACGTAAGACTGTTTTAAAGTATCTATGTATGGAGGTTACATTAGCATTTTATAAGCACAACAATCACCTTCTGCGGTTGATTTGTTCAATAAATTACTCAACTGTATGTTTAAACAGATCTCTCACCCTGTCCATGGAGGACAGAAGAAAACGTATATATGTGCTGGTTAGCATTGTGAATGTCTGGCCACGTCTGTGGTAGAAAATAATATATAAGAACTATGGCCGGGCAATGTTGTCCTTGCTGGAAACCTTTGGCACGTTTGTCAACCAGCAACCATATTTTTGGTATAATATATAATAATAATAATAATAATAATAATAATAATAATAATAATAATAATAAACAATTGATTGACGGTTGAGAGGCGGGCCCAAAGAGCCAGAGCTCAACTCCCGTAAGCACAACTAGGTGAGTACGTACACACACACACAGTTTCGGTTCGATATCACACCGAACCTGTCCCCAGAGGCCCACATCAAAAGGTTATCATCAGCGGCATATGCTAGGTTGGCCAACTGAGAACTGCCTTTAGAAACTTGTGTAAGGAATCGTTCAGAGCCCTGTATACCACTTACGTCAGACCAATCCTGGAATATGCAGCTCCAGCTTGGAGTCCATACCTAGTTAAACACAAGACAAAGTTAGACAATATTCAGCGGTATGCCACCAGACTCGTCCCGGAACTGAGAGGAATGAGATACGAGGAAAGGCTAAAGGAGCTGAAACTCACGTCCCTGGAAGACAGAAGAGTAAGGGGAGACATGATAACCACCTACAAAATTCTCAGGAGAATTGACAGGGTGGACAAATTGAATTGACAGGGCTCTTTAGCACGGGAGGAAACCGAGTACCCAAATGAGCCACAGAGACATTAGAAAGAACTTTTTCAGTGTCAGAGTAGTTAGTAAATGGAATTAGGCAGTGATGTGGTGGAGGCTGACTCCATACACAGTTTCAAATTGTAGATATGATTAGAGCCCAGTAGGCTCAGGAATCTGTACACCAGTTGATTGATAGCCGAGAGGAGGAAGCAAAGACCCGAGGCTCAACCCCTGCAAGCACAATTAGACGAGTACAATTAGGCAAGCACACCCTATCCGGAACATCAAACCAGAGAGATCAGCACAATTCTCGGCTGCTCAGCGCTTATAACACCAACCCCTTTAAAACCTGCCACCACTGTAAAGGTGGGGCCTGAGCACCCAAATATGCACCCACAGTGTAACCCAGCCATGGAGCACAGCACAAGAGTAAACTGCACAGCACACTGAACAGGTTGCTTTAAATATCTGCTTAGCATAACTTTACAAGATAACGGTGCAAATCGTCTCTTCTCCTGACGCTGGGAAGTCATCATATTCCACCTTCCTGCGTCTCCAGTAAGGCTTTGGTAGGCAAACTAACATGTCTTTCTGGTGGCTGGTTTCTTTGCTGGATCACAGGTTTCTTATCCAACAGGAAGCCGTGTGTATTGTCGCCTGGGGGCACCAACACCAATGTAGCAAAACGCTTTGAACTCAGCACCCCCTACAGGCAGGTGTGTCCTCAGCCCTGCCTTACTGAATGCACTGAAGTTCTGCTAAACCGTGCCTAAGAAACCCAATGAAAACATTATCTATGCTGATAATTATTATCTGTACCTCTAAGAACAACAAATATTCTTAACTCTACACATCAGACATCTCGGGACCTAACCTCACCCATCTCTACAAAGATAAACGGGAGAGAATTGTTGACAAAAATATTTATTTGTACAGAAGTACAGTATACACCTGTTCTGTCCAGCCACAACTAAGGTACACCTGTTCTGTCCAGCCACAACTATAACGATCTACATAATTGTTTATGAATCAAAGAGCTGAATCTCTTTGATCCCCAGCTTGCCTGACTAGATTAAAGTGCCTTAAATGGAGGTGCCGACGTATAGGTAGCTTGGTACCCACTTAGTTGTGCTTGCGGAGGGTCGAGCTTTGGCTCTTTGGCCCCGCCTCGCCGCCTCCCGGTGTAAACTGTCGTCAATATAGCCACCTGGTGTCCCGTAGCAACCATTCACCCCCGATAGTGACCTCCATCACCCCGTGTCTGCTGCCGGCAACGGAATTATAGTTACAGTCAAAAGTGCATTTCACAATACATGACATTAATGTCTGAAGCTAGACACGGATACAACGCAATTATTAACGTTGGTGTCAAAATTCATAATCATGTTAAGACACTTATCTTGATCTTGGAATTCATTGTAGAACTGATGTCTATAGCATGCTATAGAAATGCTATAGATGTCTATAACCATACCTGAGGCACACCTAGAGAGGGTTCTGGGGTTTCTTCTACTCCCCGAGCCCGGGTTGAGGCCACGGTCGACTTGTGATAACTTGGTCCAACAGGCTGTTGCTTGGAGCGGCCCGCAGGCCCACATATCCACTACAACCTCGTTGATCCGGCACTTCTTGGAAGAGTGTTTAAAGCCTGTGAAGGAGGGGGGGGGGTCACAGCTACTTATCTTGAGGTTATCTTGAGATGATTTCGGGGCTTAGCGTCCCCGTGGCCCGGTCCTCGACCAGGCCTCCTTTTTGTTACACACGCCCAGGAAGCAGCCCGTGGCAGCTGTCAAACTCCCAGGTACCTATTTACTGCTATGAGAACAGGTGCATCAGGGTGAATGAAACTGTAAATTTGTTTCCGCCTCCACAGGGGATCGAACCCGGAACCTCAGGATTACGAATCCGAAGCGCGGTCCACTCAGCTGTCAGGCCCCGTGCACCCAGGCCCCAGGCACCTAACAACATGATGAAATATAAGAGCAACTAAATCGTCGGGGAACATCATCGGGAGACATCTCCTGTCCACGAGGCTCACCATAGCCCGTGCTTCTTGCCCAGCTCCTGTGCCAGGTAAGTTACGGGCTCACCATAGCCCGTGCTACTTGGAACTTGTTCCGAGTAGCTGAATCTATAACAACAACAAACGTCGGTGAAGCGACACATGAGACCTCTCCCGTCACGCAGGGTGCAGTCGCACCTCCACAGATCTCCAGTATCAGCTCTTGATACTGGTAATGGCTCAAAAGGGCCACCACTTACGGGCTATTCATGCCCGTGCCACCTTTTGGGTGGCTAAATCTTCATCAATCAATCGGGGAAGCGAGGATAACAACACAAGCCGGCAGAGTGACGGGCATCTGTCGAACATGAAAGTATTAACCGACTAAATCTTCGGCAAACAAGACACACACACACACACTAACCTGAGCAACATGGACCGATATCTGGGCAACTCAACCGTTGAGAGACCAAGATAGAACCCTATCACACCATACGGTTCATTATTTCCCCCCATTCCCCAAATGATAAAATGATAGCTTAGTCGATTAAGGCAGCGTCTGGGATGCTCTCGGACGTAGGTTCGAATCCTCGTCACGGCCCTTGTGGATTTGTTCCCAAATGATAATTTTTTGTTGTTTAAGATTCAGCTACTAGGAACTAAAAAGTCCAAGTAGCACGGGCTATGGTGAGCCCGAGATGGACTTACCTGGCACAGGAGCGGGGCTGAAACTTGATAATTTGTTATCACGTCTTATTTACGAATATGGCGCCGCACCAGATTCCGATAAAGAGGGAGGAAAAGATTTAAGTGTAATTTAGGATAAAATTCCGATGAAATGAAACCTCAGCGAAAAGCTTAACGCTACGCAGGGGGAACTAACGATTTAATCCTCTCTGGGCTAAAGTAGGGAAGAATAATTAATGCAAGTTAAAATGATAATTAAACACTAATATGACGTGAGATACTACACCGGAGACAGCTCCCGTCACGCAGCGTGCAGCCGCACCCCGACAGATCTCCAGTATCTTCTATTGATACTGGTAATGGCTCAAAAGGGCCACCACTTACGGGCTATTCGTGCCCGTGCCACCTTTTGGGTGGCTTAATCTTCATCAATCAATCAGTGAGATACTAGAACCCACTAGACTAACAACTCTCGTTCAGTAAAATGGCAAACCATCTTATCACTAAGGATAAAATACCTGAAATCCTTGCACTGTATCCATATTTCGCTTCCAGTAGATAAACAACACTGAGATGAAGAAGCAAGTAGTGTGTTATCAATACTAAAATAAACAGCAACTCCCCTTTGACTCTGTAGTGACCAATATCTCCATAGTTCAAAAAATTAAGTATTAGTGGTGAAACCTACTAGTAATATACAATGATTAACTGTAAAATATATAACAATTGAAATAAAACATTCTATGTAACTATTTGACATTATAACTATATAGTGTGAATGATAGATGAAAATGTTTATGTAATCACCACCGTTGAGGTCTGAAAAATACCTTTTGTGCTCTCTGTAATCCTTTTTTACGCTACCGCTCACAGGATGTGTATGAGGTGCACAATAAACTAGCCGCCTCCGCGACAACGACCAAACCCGTAGTCAACACGAAATAAATAATTAAACTTCTTAAGATACATAACTGTGCGGGGACGACGGCGAACGTAATAATATTAACTAAATGTTCTGGAGATATGACATCCAAGGAAGCGATGCATTGCTTCAGAAACAACCATCACTGCCATGGGAGGAGCGGGAGAAAATGCAGTTATATACTGATAGTATGATATACAGATATATGGTATACACTGATAGTCTACCATATCACACCAGTACTAAATAAAGAAACTGGTCTATGCCAGCACATAGATTGGGATTTAACGGTTCAAAATGTGCAGTCCTGGCGAACCGCTCCTGTGCCAGGTAAGTCCACTACGGGCTCACCATAGCCCGTGCTACTTGCCCCGCTCCTGTGCCAGGTAAGTCCACTACGGGCTCACCATAGCCCGTGCTACTTGCCCCGCTCCTGTGCCAGGTAAGTCCACTACGGGCTCACCATAGCCCGTGCTACTTGGAACTTGTTCCGAGTAGCTGAATCTATAACAACAATGCCGTCCTGAGACAGCACTAACTAAAAACAATTAACATTACCGTGAGAAGAAGGAAAGGTAGATAGGGTCGATCGTAGATTGAGATCTCATGGGGCTCTCGAACGATGTGAAGATGGACGGACGGTAGAGCCATACGCACTGGTAAAACGGATCATGGGTAACTTTGCTGACGATGCTCGAACAGGATCCATGTTTCAATTCCGTTAAGTAGAAGAGGGCGGACCGTTTAGTAGAGAAGGTGTGAGTAGCGCAGAGCGAACGAGCCTAGACTGCAACCCTTGTGAATGGTAGCACCTTAAGTAACCTCTCCTCCCTTCCCCAAAAAAGTTGGGGATGGCGGTAGCACAGTACGCGGCTTACAGGGAACAAATCCACAAGGGCCGTGACGAGGATTCGAACCTGCGTCCGGGAACATCCCAGACACTGCCTTAATCGAATTAGCTAGTGTCTGGGATGTTCCCGGACGCAGGTTCGAATCCTCTTCACGACCCTTGTGGATTTGTTCATTTGATGCATTATGTTAGTGTGATCTCTGTGTGTAACGGCTTAAAGTGCTTCCCTGAAAGAACAAATCCACGGACGGGAGACATCTCCCGTCACGCAGGGTGCAGTTGTACCTCCACTGATCTCCAGTATCAGCTCTTGATACTGGTAATGGCTCAAAAGGGCCTCCACTTACGGGCTATTAATGCCTGTGCCACCTTTTGGGTGGCTTAATCTTCATCAATCAATCAATCAATCAATCAACAAATCCACAAGGGCCGTGACAAGGATTCGAACCTGCGTCCGAGAGCATCCCAGACGCTGCCTTAATCGACTGAGCTACGACATTGGTCAAAAAAAGAGTTGAAACATTTGACATGGTCAAATGAATGTTCATTTAATGCATCACGTTATTGTGATCTCTGTGTGTGTTGCCTTTTGAATAATATTTGCAAATATTTTCACTGATTTTAATCTGGGTGATTATACCCGAGCGCGCCTTGATCACCTCTGTTTTGGGCAGTGTTTTTGTCCTAACTCTTTCGTTTCCGCATTCTCTCTCATTTTGCTCTCATTGTTCATATTACCGGTTTGCTCTTCAATATTGCCGCCCAACCACGTGGGCTGGACGGTAGAGCGACGGTCTCGCTCCATGCAGGTTGGCGTTCAATCCCAGACCGTCCGTAAGTGGTTGGGCACCATTCCTTTACCTCGCGTCCCATTCCACATCCTTATCCTGACCCCTTCCCAGTGCTATATAGTCGTAATGGCTTGGCGCTTTCCCCCCGATAATTCCCTCCCTTTTCAATACTGCCGTCGTGTTTGTGTACCTTTTTATTTGTTTATTTAATATATAATATATATATATATAATATATATATATATATATATATATATATATATATATATATATATATATATATTATATATTATATATATATATACACACACACACACACACACACACACCACACACACACACACACACACACACACACACACACACACACACAACACACACACACACACACACACACACCACACACACACAAGAAGGTACATTGGAATTGTGAGGATACATAGTATAGTAATTACATTCTTGTACCTCGACACAATGTCGTTCCACAGTGCTAATTTGGTTTCCTAAACTCTCAGTCCCTGGGTTGTGCTCAGTGTTCGTTGCTGTTTTTACATATTCTGTATATATTTCTGGTAGCTTTTGTGTGAATGGTAGCCTATGTGCTTCAGGAATGTCATTCATTAGTCTAGTGAGGTTTTCCCATATCAGTCTATCATTGTGACCTACTACTGATCCTACTGATCCAGTAGGTACCTTGTCTGTATAATGTGTAGGTTAAGTCTGTACAACTCGGGTGAAATCTTGTATTAAAAATGTTACATATAATCCCTACACACTTCCGAGGTGACTTAAAGCAGCTGCCACACAAACCCTCCATGTTGGGTTTGTGGTGTAATTACTGTCCGTTTCTCTATATGTCAATTATCATCATCATCATCATCATCATGGTTAAGTGCCAAGGCATTACGACTTTATAGTACTTGGAAGGGGGTCAGGATAAGGATTTGGGATGGGACGGGGGGAAAGGAATGGTACTTGACCACTTGGACGGTTGGGGATTGAGCGCCGACCTGCATGATTGGAGACCGTCGCTCTACCGTCCAATCACAGTGACTACAAGAGGGAGAAGAGACTTAGCAGAATCAACCCACGCCGCCCTCGGGGGACAAGGTAGGGAGCCCTCTCTCACCCCCCAACTAAAATTTTCAACAAAACATTTTTGAGTGCACTTAGATGCATTTCATCGTCTCTCGGGTGTATGTAGTATATGTTCTCTGATTGTGCACAGAGAACACTGTATGAACATCAGAGATCACGGTTGTTCAACGTCCTCCCAGCGAGCATCAGAAATATTACAGGAACAACCGTGGACATCTTCAAGAGGAAACTAGATTGTTTCCTCCAAGGAGTGCCGGACCAACCGGGCTGTGGTGGATGTGGGCCTGCGGGCCGCTCCAAGCAACAGCCTGGTGGACCAAACTCACAAGTCAAGCCTGGCCTCGGGCCGGGCTTGGGGAGTAGAACAACTCCCAGAACCCCATCAACCAGGTATCAACCAGGTATATGCAACGGCTTATTTCCTCTCCGGTCTCGGCTGCATGCGGCGGTTGAAAAGGTGGTTGCCTCTCCTTAAGATGGTGTCTGGATAGCGGGAGGTGGCAGCGGCAGGCAGACTTCCTGTGTGTTTACCGCTGGGAGTTGCTCGAGCGAGTGGCCTTACGGGAAGTCTTTTCTTCTTCCTGTCTTCAATGTTTACTTGCGAGCCCAGCCAGAAGCTCGGCTCGTTAAGCTGTAGTAGCGATACGAACCTCTCATTTACATTTCATGAGCGCCAAGCTAAGAATAATGCAATATTATATCAAGTTTTTGCTTACCACAACAACAAGGAAATTTGTTTTTAGTTGTACTGTATTCGCGAATTGCCAGAAACAGCCAAGTAACCGGAAAATATCTACGTCAGCCATGTTCATTCTCTTAACTGATTCGCACGCGGCCGTTTTCTTTGGAGCCGTCCAGCGTGCTGGCGTCTATAGAGGACGAACAATTGCTCATCCGTTGTCACGGGAGACATCTCCCGTCACGCAGGGTGCAGTCGCACCTCCACAGATCTCCAGTATCAGCTCTTGATACTGGTAATGGCTCAAGAGGGCCACCACTTACGGGCTATTCATGCTCGTGCCACCTTTTGAGTGGCTTAAACTTTATCAATCATCATCCGTTGTGCACACAGCCCCGCTCCTGTGCCAGGTAAGTCCACAACGGGCTGACCATACCCCGTGCTACTTGGAACGTTTTGTTCCGAGTAGCTGACTCTATAACAACATGCTAATCCGTTGCTTTTTGTACTAAGCTGGAGAACGTGGCGGTGGTGTGGGTGAAGCCAGTACTCTGACTACTTGGCTATCAGCACTTGCCAGTGTCTACGGGGGGAGTGAGGTTCATACCCAGCTTACCAAGTCTTGTTCCTATTGTTGTTATAGATTCAGCTACTTGGAACAAGTTCCAAGTAGCACGGGCTATGGTGAGCCCGTAACTCACCTGGCACAGGAGCGGTGCTGAATCTCCTCTTGTTCCTGATTGATTGATGAAGATTAAGCCACCCAAAAGGTGGCACGGGCATGAATAGCCCGTAAGTGGTGGCCCTTTGGAGCCATTACCAGTATCAAGAGCTGATACTGGAGATCTGTGGAGGTGCGACTGCACCCTGCGTGACGGGAGATGCCTCCCCCGTGTCTTGTTCCTGTCACGTTACAATTTAAATACTCGGTGGGTGGGGGAGGCCTAGTATATATTAATGCGTTTACTCGCGTGTAAAATATTTGATCTGGGAGATTAGAAATGCCAGTTTATAGAACTGGCATTTCTAATCCCCTCGAATATAAATTTATATTACAGAACTACAAAAGTCTAGACAGACGGTTTAAGTATAAATGTATTTAATTATGAAACAATGAAAATAATTCAGAAAGAAATATTCCAAGTTAAAACCATCCGCTGCCACTGTAATTACTGACAACTTTAAGCTACTTGACTTACGAAGACGAAAATTAACATTTAATGGCGCTAAGACGCACTGTAAACATTAACCTAAACCGCCAATGACAAGATTTGAAAGGACAATGGCATATATTGCCACACTTGCAAAATATACACTACACTACACACAGAAATCACAATAGCGTGATGCATCAATGAACAAATCCACAAGGGCCGTGACGAGGATTCGAACCTACGTCTGAGAGCATCCCAGACACTGCCTTAATCGACTGAGCTACGACATGGTCAAAAAAAGAGTTGAAACCAGAAGTTGCACCTAACTTACTTGGATTAGGTACAACTAGGTACAACTTCTGGTTTCAACTCTTTTGACCATGTCGTAGCTCAGTCGATTAAGGCATCGTCTGGGGTGATCTCTTTGCAGCCTTTGTGATCGGTAAATGTTTGTGGCTGTGGCTGACGGGTCCACACAGCCACCCCGGGCCTCCGCTGCCCGGTATTTCCCGCAGTAACGTGTCTAAATGCTGAAGATCGCTGGCCTTTGATATTCATATTTGTGTTCTCTGCTCGCAGGTCCCGCTCCCTCTACCCTTCCCTGGGATTATTCTACACCTTCTGCCTCATCTCTCACTCCAGAACGTTGACATTTTATTGTGCAAGTTTGGAATCTGTCCTTCCAGTATCCTCTCTGTGTATAGTATAAATCTTGTCTATAGGCAAGTGTGTCCAACCATTTTTGAAAATCGGGGAATAGAACGCCGACCCTGCAAGAAACGAGGTCGTGGCAGTGAAGTACAATTTTGATGCTTTATATATATCTATTCAAGTGCTTTCCTGGTTGAATGCGGGGCAAGAATCACTGTATATACATGTTTAACTATTTCATCTGTCATTGAAGTGGATACGAGGACGGAGCAACATTTCACACACGAGAGCACCAGAGCACTAACGAGTACCATCATTGGTTATCTTTAAGTTATCTTGACATGATTTCGGGGCTTACCGTCCCTGCGGCCCAGTCCTCATTTTTGTTACACACACCCCAGGAAGCAGCACGTAGCAGCTGTCTAACTCCCAGGCACCTATTTACTGCTAGGTGAACAGGGGCGTCAAGGTTAAAAAAAAAAACTGCCCATTTGTTTCCGCCACCGGGGATCGAACCCGGAACCTCAGGACTACGAATCCCGAGCGCTGTCCACTCAGCTGTCAGGTGTGGCCATGCCTTGTTTGGAAGGTTCTCATCACCCACAGCTGTGATTTACCCGATTACGGGGTATACCCTTAATTACCCTATTACGAGTATACCTGTTACGGGTTTACCCGATTACCCAAATATTTACTTTCTTGTGCTCTCAAACATTAGGCTGACATTCTAAGATTGTTACTTTGTTCAGCGCTTGCTTTGAGGTTGTCTGGGGTAGGGTTAGAAACTGAAACTACTCTGAGTATCCCATCAGCTTGCTGAGATGCCTAGATTTGTACCTGGAGTTTACCTCGAGTCTGTTGCGAGAGTTCTACTCCCCCAAGCCTGGCGTACAGTTTACTCTCAGGCGGAGGAAACTTAAGCCAATCGACTAAGTGATGGCATATCTCAAGGGAAGATAACTCCAGCCAATCCACCAAGTGGCCGCCACTAATCTCAGGGTCTTGGCATCCATCTTCATTTCTCAACCAGTTTCTTCCACCCGCCTGAGGTCGATTAAGGTAATGCTCGTTGACCAGACCACACACTAGAAGTTGAAGGGACGACGACGTTTCGGTCCGTCCTGGACCATTCTCAAGTCGCTTGTGACTTCAGCCACGTTATTGTGACTCTTCGCCTGCATAAGGTAATGCTCCTTGTGATAACACATATGTATACAAGAGTTCTTACGTGCTTGTACAGCCACTAGCACGTATAGCGTTTCGTGCAAGTCCTTAATCCTAATTTTCGCCGGAATACAACCCGTTAAGTCGTTTAACAACCAGGGGCCAGATTCACGAAAGCACTTAAGCAAGCACTTACGAACCTCTATATCTTTTCTCAATCTTTGGTGGCTTTGTTTACAATTATTAAACAGTTAATGAGCTCCGAAGCACCAGGAGGCTGTTTATAACTAACAACAGTTGAAAGGGGAAGTTTTCATGCTTATAAACTGTTTAATAAATGTAACCAAAGCCGTCAAAGATTGAGGAAAGATATACACGTTCGTAAGTGCTTGCGTAAGTGCTTTCGTGAATCTGGCCCCAGGTACCCATTCACTACTGGGTGTGAACAGAGGCTACAGTTAAGGACTGGCACCCAGTCAATCCTCTCCGGCTAGGATACGAACCCAGGCCAAAGCGCTCGCAAAGCCCCAGACGAGTGTCTTACCACCACTGCGCCACGGGGACTGCTACACTACTCTGTCACAACTGTGAACCTGCCACCGTTCACAGTAGTGACTTACGAGCAGTGGGACCCATGTTGAGGAATACAAATAGTACTCACCTAATGTATTCACCTAGTTGTGTTTGCGGGGGTTGAGCTTTGCTCTTTCAGCCCGCCTCTCAACTGTCAAGCAACTGTTTACTAACTACTTTTTTCCACACCACACACACACCAAGAAGCAGCCCGTGACAGCTGACTAACTCCAGGTACCTATTTACTGCTAGGTAACAGGGGCATTCAGGGTGAAAGAAACTTTGCCCATTTGTTTCTGCCTGGTGCGGGAATCGAACCCGCGCCACAGAATTACGAGACCTGCGCGCTATCCACCAGGCTACCAGCCCCCCCCCCCAAGGGCTGTGGGTGCGCTACCTGGCTTCTTGTGCTAGTCTACCGTGTCAGTACATTGTCATCCACACCTCTGTGGAAATAAACATTATATTTATTATAGAGCAACGATAGAGCTTCGGATTCAGACACGCATTGGGTCCTCGGTTCGAGTCTCCTAGAGCAGAGGCGAATGAATATCGAGTCAATTTTCCAGTCACTTCCTTGCACGGTCCCTTTGCCGCCGCCCCCCCCCCCCCTTCCCACCGTCAGTGTATCTAATATAANTAGTCAGCTGTCACGGGCTGCTTCCTGGGGGTGAAGGCCTGGTCGAGGACCGGGCCGCGGGGACCCTAAAGAGCCCTGAAATCATCTCAAGATAACCTCAAAGATAACCAGTAGCTAAATCTAAAACACACATGCGACTAGCGACGCTAAAAACGACACAAGCGGGAGAAGAGGAGACAAGACAAACATGGGAAATGACAAGAGAAATGAGGAAATGTTTACCAAAAGAGAACGAGAGAATATGCACGGAATGTGGGTGGGAGGGGCACTAATTAGCCTCCAAAGATAAACTACTCAATTAGCTAGCGAGAGGCACGCAAACTGAATTAACTGCTGTGTTCTTTAAGATTCAGCTACTCTGAAGAAGTCCCAAGCAGCACGGCTATGGTGAACCCGTAGTGGACTTTTTTAAGAATTGGCTATTCGAAGGAGCAGCGGGACCAATATAAAAAGTACACATTTAATTGTGGGACATGTAGTTATCTTGAGATGATTTCGGGGCTTAGCGTGCCCGCGGCCCGGTCCTCGACCAGCCTCCTTTTGGTTACACACCCCCATGAAGCAGCCCGTAGCAGCTAACTCCCAGGTACCTTTTACTGCTAGGTGAACAGGGGCATCGGGGTGAAAGAAACTCTTGCCCATTTGTCTCCGCTTCCACCGGGGATCGAACCCGGAACCTCAGGACTATGAATCCGAAGCTGTCAGGCGCCCTCAGCGACAGTCATTCAACTCTACAAAAAGCGAATTCCGAAAATGCAGAATAGAACCCTGACCAGTCAGAGCAGGGTGCCATAGGCACAATCAGAGAACACTGTATAACATCAGAGGTCCGCGGTGTTCAACATCCTCCCAGCGAGCATAAGAAATATTGCCGGAACAACCGTGGACATCTTCAAGAGGAAACTAGATATATTCCTCCAAGGAGTTCCGGACCAGCCGGGCTGTGGTGGGTATGTGGGCTTGCGGGCCGCTCCAAGCAACAGTCTAGGGGACCAAACTCTCACAGGTCAAGCCTGTCGGGCCGGGCTTGGGGAGTAGAAGAACTCCCAGAACCCCATCAACCAGGTATCAACCAGGTATCTAGTTGCTCGGTAGGTGGAACAAACAAGAGTCCAAGAGCTGAAGCTCGATCCTTTAGTCATAAAGCGACAGCTTACCATGGTGACAAGAGGAACACGACGCTACAACTCAACGCGACGAGGCCCACAATTTGCATTCCTGCCCCAACCTGGAGTCGCCCCTCCCTCCCACCGTCACACCGTGGGCCCCGGCACACGCCCAGGGGAGCGGCCCTTGACGACCCATCAAGGAAATGCCTCCTCCTTTCCCCCGTCCCCCCTCCCCCATTCCTTCGCAGGCAAAGGGAGAGAGAGAGACACAGAGGGGGGAGGGGGGGGCAGGACGGGGAGAGAGAGAGAGAGGGGGGGGGGGAGACAGGCAAGCAGGTATCCCTTACATATTGACCTCTCGTCTGAACTGCTGCCAATGATCACAGGCAAGCCGAGAGACTACACATTTACCTATACACGATAAGCTATCTGTAAGCTCACTATACGTATTGCCAGCGTCTGGAGTACGCGGCCCGAGCCTCGCCCTCTGGATGATCACCAGACTCTCGTGTTCTGGTTGTAACATTTGTTGTACCGAGTATTTATCTCACACTACCCCATTACACTTTACGTTGACCTTGCCGTGCTTGTGGGCCTACTCCGTGCTTGTGAGCCTACTCTCCGTGCTGTGACCTACTCTCCCGGATCTTGCCATCCTTGTGGCCTACTCTCCGTGCTTGTGGGCCTACTCCGTGCTTGTGAGCCTACTCTCCGTGCTTGTGGGCCTACTCTCCGGATCTTGACACCAAACCCTTACAGGTCATCCCTGGGGGTCAGAGGATCCCAGAGTATATCGCCGGGTCTTCGCCCCCCTTAATCTATTTCCGTCAGGAGATATGCCACACAGCGCATCAATAAACAGTACATGCACACCACAACAGTGTGATATATCGATGACACTCTTTGGAGCAATGCAATAGAATCTAACTCGCGTCCCGGGTCACCCCCAGACGCATTAACTGCCCATTAACAGTGTACATGGTTGCAATTATTAAAATAATAATTTCTTTCCGACCACTATACCTCTTTAAACCCCCCGTTGATAAATGTATCATAAGAGAATATCAACCAACCCATCCACCCCCCCCCCACACACACCCCAAACCCCACATACACACACCCCCACACACAAAACAACGTTGTCTTACCCTGAGGAAAGACTGCGTGCCAACACACACCTGTAAGACAAGAGGACAACATTAGACGTCGAACTAGACTACAATACATCAAAACAGCAAGACTAAATGACAGTGTATTTGTTAAAAGTGCGAGTATAAACTTACTAAAATATTCCAAATGGTTGGGTGCTCTATCGGGGTGAGAACAGCTTGAGCTACCTCATCCCTTTGTGTCTATTTTACCTCAATAAACTTGTTTCAATTTCTGGTCTCCTGACAGGGAGGGAGGGAGGGAGTTTTCAGGGTAAAGTGCCAAGCAATTACGACTATATAGCTTGATCCCTGCCTGATACCTGGTTGATGGGTTCTGGGAGGAGTTCTATTCCCCAAGCCCGGTCCTATGCCAGACTTGACTTGTGAGAGAGTGGTCCACTAGCACTAGGAAGGGAGGGGGGAGGGTCAGGATAATGATTTGGGACGGGACGGAGGGTAAAGGAATAATGCCCAACCACTTGGATGGTCGGGGATTGAACGCCGACCTGCATGAAACGAGGCTGTCGCTCTACCGTCCAGCCTAAGTGGTTGAGTTCTGGTCTCCTGGAACAGTCACCTGTCATTACTGTGTTATGTAGGAAGACGTAAGACTGTTTTAAAGTATCTATGTATGGAGGTTACATTAGCATTTTATAAGCACAACAATCACCTTCTGCGGTTGATTTGTTCAATAAATTACTCAACTGTATGTTTAAACAGATCTCTCACCCTGTCCATGGAGGACAGAAGAAAACGTATATATGTGCTGGTTAGCATTGTGAATGTCTGGCCACGTCTGTGGTAGAAAATAATATATAAGAACTATGGCCGGGCAATGTTGTCCTTGCTGGAAACCTTTGGCACGTTTGTCAACCAGCAACCATATTTTTGGTATAATAATATAATAATAATAATAATAATAATAATAATATAATAATAATAATAATAATAATAATAAACAATTGATTGACGGTTGAGAGGCGGGCCCAAAGAGCCAGAGCTCAACTCCCGTAAGCACAAACTAGGTGAGTACGTACACACACACACAGTTTCGGTTCGATATCACACCGAACCTGTCCCCAGAGGCCCACATCAAAAGGTTATCATCAGCGGCATATGCTAGGTTGGCCAACTGAGAACTGCCTTTAGAAACTTGTGTAAGGAATCGTTCAGAGCCCTGTATACCACTTACGTCAGACCAATCCTGGAATATGCAGCTCCAGCTTGGAGTCCATACCTAGTTAAACACAAGACAAAGTTAGACAATATTCAGCGGTATGCCACCAGACTCGTCCCGGAACTGAGAATGAGAATACGAGGAAAGGCTAAAGGAGCTGAAACTCACGTCCCTGGAAGACAGAAGAGTAAGGGGAGACATGATAACCACCTACAAAATTCTCAGGAGAATTGACAGGGTGGACAAATTGAATTGACAGGGCTCTTTAGCACGGGAGGAAACCGAGTACCCAAATGAGCCACAGAGACATTAGAAAGAACTTTTTCAGTGTCAGAGTAGTTAGTAAATGGAATTAGGCAGTGATGTGGTGGAGGCTGACTCCATACACAGTTTCAAATTGTAGATATGATTAGAGCCCAGTAGCTCAGGAATCTGTACACCAGTTGATTGATAGCCGAGAGGAGGAAGCAAAGACCCGAGGCTCAACCCCTGCAAGCACAATTAGACGAGTACAATTAGGCAAGCACACCCTATCCGGAACATCAACCAGAGAGATCAGCACAATTCTCGGCTGCTCAGCGCTTATAACACCAACCCCTTTAAAACCTGCCACCACTGTAAAGGTGGGGCCTGAGCACCCAAATATGCCCCACAGTGTAACCCAGCCATGGAGCACAGCACAAGAGTAAACTGCACAGCACACTGAACAGGTTGCTTTAAATATCTGCTTAGCATAACTTTACAAGATAACGGTGCAAATCGTCTCTTCTCCTGACGCTGGGAAGTCATCATATTCCACCTTCCTGCGTCTCCAGTAAGGCTTTGGTAGGCAAACTAACATGTCTTTCTGGTGGCTGGTTTCTTTGCTGGATCACAGGTTTCTTATCCAACAGGAAGCCGTGTGTATTGTCGCCTGGGGGCACCAACACAATGTAGCAAAACGCTTTGAACTCAGCACCCCCTACAGGCAGGTGTGTCCTCAGCCCTGCCTTACTGAATGCA
>WNGS01033470.1:7884531-7936381 GCA_020271785.1 Procambarus virginalis
TTGCCTCAATTTCAAACGAGTCATTTTATCACCAAGATTCTAAATCTAAAATACATGATACATTATTGATTGTGATTATTTTATTCTGTAAATTATGACTGACGTAAATGTATTGAAAATGTAAACCATTAGAATACACACACTTTATGAATAGCTTTTCTTAAAGGGGAGTATAGCACGCAGCGAGACGAGGTAGGTCTAGGGTGGTAGGCTAGGGTGGTAGGCCTAGGGTGTAGGCCTAGGGTGGTAGGCCTAGGGTGGTAGGCCTAGGGTGGGGTTGGTGGAGTGGGCATTATTGAGAGAAGGGAGGAGATTTGGCAGGTTGAGGGGAGAGGGGGGGGTGGGAGACGAGAAAGCCCCCCCCCCCTCCATCCAACCATCCACCCTCTTAGCAACTATTTTAGGCTATAAATCATCGGCTAACACCCCCTCTTCCCGCCCAAGAAAAAGAAGAGTGTCTATACTTGGTCTACGGGCTGCCCGCTGTAAGGACCGGTACTCCAGCATGGTGCTGTTCTTGTACATTTAGCTACTCAGAACGATATGTCCATGTAGCACGGGCTATGGTGAGCCCGTAATTACTCCAGTAGGCACACCAACTATATAAACGCGTACTCCATAGTGGGGCGACCTACGTCACCCCCCAGCGGGTGGGGGGAGGAACTAAAGGTCACCCACCCTCCCCGCCCACCGCCCGACCACCACCACTTACACGCACGCTCTCAATTTACACACTCATCTAGCCCGGACGCTAGACGATATTCTTATCACGTCACGTTCCCTTACCTTGCTGTTATCTTGCGATGATTCCGGGGCCTCCCAGCCTCCCTCCCACGTCACCATGCCCCTCAGAGCTCGCCCTCAGCCCAGGGCCAAGTAGTGAGTAATCCGCTTATCCAAGTGTGGATACAACGGTACAGGCGGGCCGGCCACCACAGGGGGATCACGCCTTGGAAATATAGGTAAACTGATGAAATCCTCTTTGAAGCATCACACTACGTTACCAGTGGTCATGGTTGGCAGCCACCGACAGGGGCCTCCCTGGCTGCGGTTGGCAGCCAGCTAGGCTCGTTTACCGCCAGGCATAAAATGAAGTACATCAACCAATGAAGATGGGCAAGGGTGAAGCGCCACTCCCATTTATGGCGTACGAGGAAGGTGCAAGATGTAGGATAAATCTGGTCGGAGGAGCCTCCACTATCCATGGACCCGAGACGAGACCCCTGCCGGCGGCAGCGGCGGCCGCAACTCACCGTCACAACATTCACCATCTTGCAAGCACCGGTACTTCCTCCTAACTCTGCTATTGATACTTGGTTTAGCAACAGGGCAATAAATTCGTAATTTAACCCCAAGAAGTTCATCCGCACCGCTCCTATGCCAGGCGAGTCCACTACGGGCTCACCATAGCCCGTGCTACTGGGAACTTGTTCCGAGTAGCTGACTCTATAACCACAACAGTCGAGAAGTTAGACCGGAGAAAAGCACACCATCTAAGAGTCTTACAAGTTGCCACACAGTCAAAAACACCTTCGCCAAACAAAGCTAAATACGAATGTATGAATCTCCAAACAGACCTTCACTAAGTGCCACAAGTTTTCTTACTTGGACATGCCAACAAAGCCTGTAATCCCATTATGGCAATAATGTACAAGATCAATCTTGAGGTTATCTTGAGATGATTTCGAGGCTTTAGTGTCCCGGCGGCCCGGTCCTCGACCAGGCCTCTACCCCCAGGAAGCAGCCCGTGACAGCTGACTAACTAACACCCAGGTACCTATTTTACTGCTAGGTAACAGGGCCATAGGGTGAAAGAAACTCTGCCCTTTGTTTCACGCCAGCGCCTGGGATCGAACCCAGGATCACAAGACCAGCATGCTGTCCGCTCGGCCGACCGGACATGAATGAGGCGAGTGCGTACCTCACTCTCACCGGTGGGTAACACGAGGCGAGTGAGTCTCAAGTGACTCACAGTATGGATCAACAATCCACCCTCTGCTGCTTAGCTGAACAAAACCAGAGGGTTCAGTTCCTGAACCGATTATGTGCCTCTGTAATCCTTTACACCACCGCCCACGGGATGGGTATGGGGTGCATAATAAAGAAAGAAATTGAATGAATTGCTGCTTTCAACTCGCCCACTTATTCCAGTGAGAGACAACGCCTCCACCCCTCACGTAGAAAGTGTGGGAGGCGTAGCACAGGTGTATGTCGCTACACACACCAACTAGACCATGTATTTGCTTTGGATATTGGGATTAACGAGACTATATACAAATGCAGGCGAAGAGTCACAATAACGTGGCTGAAGTATGTTGACCAGACCACACACTAGAAGTTGAAGGGACGACGACGTTTCGGTCCGTCCTGGACCATTCTCAAGTCTCAAGTCGACAAGCGACTTGAGAATGGTCCAGGACGGACCGAAACGTCGTCGTCGTCCCTTCAACTTCTAGTGTGTGGTCTGGTCAACACTATATACAAAATTAATATCACGGGCGACCAAATGTGACATTTCTTGGAGCAGGACTTAACTGGAACAAGTTGCAGCAGTGAAGAACACAATGACAGTATCAGAGGCAAATGCAGGTTATTAAAAAGATTGTTCAAATAAAGACACTGACTCCCATCTTATAATTAAAGCCAACAAATAAGAACAATAAATGTTCTGTACGTCTGGAGAACATTAAGTTCCTCTGCAGCCCAGTGATAAAAGCCTTTCTAAAATTTGCTTCACTATAAATTTGATTTTATTCTCTCACAGATTTGAGAAATCATGACAAGTTTAATTAATACATTAACTTCAATAATTATGTTAAAGAGAAATACTGGCCACGTCGTATACTGCAAAGAAACTTGGGCATAATGTTAAAATGGTAAATGGTCAATGGTAAAGAGAGTATTAGAAACTTTTAGTAGAGGAAAGTGGCTGCTTTTCCTGCACTGCCCAGTGCTACACAACCCCCAGGCTCACCTACAGAGCCGCCCCCCAAGGCTCACCCACAGAGCCGCCCCCAGGCTCACCCACAGGGCTGCCCCCTAGGCTCACCACAGAGCTGCCCCCAAGGCTCACCACAGAGCCGCCCCAGGACCTCCTGTGGTGTTGCGTCACAACACAATAGGCGGTGTTGAATTTCCAAACGCGAAAGGGGCCTCTGACTAGGTTTCATGTCACAACGAATTCTACACCGGTTACCTAATCACAGGAAATGCTTTGTGGTGTGTTTGGGGGTGGTGGTTGTAGTATTGTGGGTTATGATGGGTAAAATACTCCCCCCCCCGTTGCCTATAGTTCACCTGTGGACGGTTTCGCGAGTTGCTCTACTCCAAGTACACCCAGGCTTGTTTGATGATAACGAGCAGTCAGACTTGCTTTCCGGCACGCCCTGCAGGAATAGGCAAGCAATATACATATCTACAACCAAGTCTGAACGATCAAGTTATCAACAAACCAGTCAGGGGGTCCCACCACCACCTGTTCAACGTGCTGTTCACCTCACTACACCGGTTGTGTAAAATCCTGGTTTGTGCCTCTGAGAGGCTACGAGATCCAGTAAGTTCAGTAGAACTTCGGTTTCAACCCTTTTTAACCCTGTCGTAGCTCAGTCGATTAAGGCAGTGTCTAGGATGCTCCCGGACGCAGGTTCGAATCCTCGTCACGGCCCTCGTCGATTTGTTCATGCTGTTCACCTGTTCACAATCACCCCACCCCCATCCTCCCCCGTAAGATGCGCCTCGTTACCCCGGCTAGTGACAAGCCGCTGCGGGGGACATCAGTAAGAAGAGCCTTGCTGACTACTCCGCCCAGCGAGGAAGGCCATCACACAACTAATCATTCCATATCTAAGGATCTTACATGAGTAAATACTCTCTGATCCCCCAAGCACGAGGGATTAGCTCAGCGCTCATCCCTAAATCCCCTCCCCCCCTCCCTCCTTATCTTGCGATAATTTCTGGGCTCAACGTCCCCGCGGCCCGGTCCTCGACCAGGCCTCATGGTTAGTGGACAGGTCAACCAGGCGGTTAGCCCCCTCGGTCATATCCCTCCCCCCCACCACCACGCCCTCCAAGACCCCCCTCCCCCCACGCGCTCCAAGACCCCTCCCCAACGCCCTTCAAGACCCTTCCCCCCTCGGCCATAACCCCCACCCCGACAGCCTCCAAGACCCCTTCCCCCTCGGCCACCCCCCCCCCTCAGCTCTACACCCCACCCCCCACACACCCTCCAAGACCCTTCGCCTCGTGGCGTCGTGTTTACCGACTGGTCACTACTCGAGACCTGCTTCAAGTTCTTAAGTTTAATGTGACCCCCCCAAAAAATACATCTCAAAGCGATAATAGTAGATAAGAGTAGTAGATAAAGCCAATTCTACCCTCCTCCGTCAAGACCAGTTTCCACCGCTACCAACCTGACACTTTGCAGGTGATGAGTCACAATAACGCGGCTAAAGTAAGTTGACCTGGAAGTTGACCTGACCAGACCTGGAATGGTCCAGGACGGACCGAAACGTCGTCGTCCCTTCAGCTTCTAGTGTGTGGTCTGGTCAACCTGACACTTTATTAACAACATTACTTCACTTTCATGACAATACATTTTTTTTGAGGGGGGGGGGAGGTTGCATAAGCATTTTTCCAAACTGCTCATACGCCTCCTTAGTATAGAAACTGGCTATTTTTCCTTTTAAACTTTGCTTTGCCTTAAACATCTTGGTGAAGACGTCTTGAAGGAGGCCTGAAGGCTGCCGAGGCCTGAAGGCTGTCGACTCCTTATCTAGAGCTGTGGAACTAGAAAATAATACCCAGACCTACCTTACCTTACCAGACCTTACCAGACACACACAAAAAAATGATCAGTGTTACATTTCGACTTCTAACGAGAAGTCGTCTCTGGCCGAGGTCAAGTCACGATANAAGACAGGAAGCCCCTGGGGAAGAGGGTTGGATGGGGAGGGGCTGCCATCAAATCTACCCCCCACTGTAGGGCTGGCCACAATACTTAGGCTCCGCCATCTTACTGGCAAAATCCTCACCGTCTCTGATGTACTATACGGCCGACGCCGTGGTCACGGGGCTTGGCGGAAATATGTACTTGTTACCAGACCAACACCTTCCCGGCGAGCCTGTGGCGCCCCGGAGGGTCCCTGGAAGGCCCCGGAGGGTCCCTGGAAGGCCCCGGAGGGTCCCTGGAAGGCCCCGGAGGGTCCCTGGAAGGCCCCGGAGGGTCCCTGGAAGGGCCCGGAGGACCATCGGGGGATCACACACACCGGAGAAGCTCCAACAGCAGCAGCCTGGGGACCACAGGATAGAGGAGCCTCAGTGGTCACCACGGGGGTGCGAATGGCTTTGAGGATCACTAACTACCCCACCGCGCTCTCTCAGATTGGTGATCTGATCAGCCAGGCTGTTTGACGTCGCTGCTGGCAGTCTGTATGTATTATATGCATTACAGCCCAGTGTATCAGGTATCCTTTGGAGGTATCTATCAAGTTCCCTTGTCAACTCTGTGAGAGGGAGGATATTTATACCATACTCTGTTACCTAGCAGTAAAATAGGTACCTGGGTGTTAGTCAGCTGTCACGGGCTGCTTCTAGGGGGTGGAGGCCTGGTCGAGGACCGGGCCGCGGGGACACTAAAAAGCCTCGAAATCATCTCAAGATACTCTCCCACATATCTTAAAAAGTACCAAATGGGAAAAAAATAAAATCATTTGTACGCCAGGCAAAGCTGCTTAGTCTCTCCAGACATTACAAAAATTTTTTTTACAAAGGGTTACAAACCATCAACAAAACCATTAGATCTAAATTAGGATGTCCACTGAATTGTCAAGTTCCTGTAGTTGTATTCTATGATCTATTATTCTCACCGCTACCTTACAGAAAACGTAAACAGCAGCAGCAGTAGCAGCATGGGAACAGAAGCGACCAAACAAGACCGTCGAACCAGGAACATTCTTGACGTGTTCCTTTTCCCAGCACATATCCTTGAACGACTCAGTCAGCCAAAGTCTGTTGAACCGCCCGCGCCCCCTCCACCCCCCCCCCACCACATCCACCACCGCCATATGCACGATCAACAAATCAATCTACCTCGATAGCTCCCCCCCCCCCCGACCACAACGACCCCCCCCCTCCTACACTCCATGATATGGGTGTGATACACCTGACGTGGACCCCCAAGTGATGATTGATTGATAAAGATTAAGCCACCCAAGAGATGGCACGGGCATGAATAGCCCGTAAGAACCCCCAAGTGCGGCCAGGCCATATATATATATACCATAGATGGTTCGTTATCAGCGATAAACCATCTATGGTAAGGGAAGGTGATTAGGCCTTATCACCACCTGAATCAATACTCTCCACTAACACCCAGTCTCTGCCAGTCAAGCCACGCCACTCAACTCCCGCAATTTTCTACGTTCGAGTCAAAAGCGTCAAATAACGAAGTGCATCAGGCTTGAGGCAGTGTCTGGAATGCTCCTGGGTGCAGGTTCGAATCCTCGTCACGGCCCTTGTGGGTTTGTTCTTGAGGACAGGTTGTACCAGCGTCACAATTATACACAAATATAATCTGGCAGTCGTAAAGGAAGTTCAAATACCTACTAAACTATAATCCAGCAGCGGGACAACCTTGTATAGGCCTACAGGCGGCCGCTCTTACAGGAAGGGAGAGCTAAGGTCCGGCTCGCGAGCAATTTGTTAACATTTCCAGAAGAGAGAGGCAGGAAGAGGGAAAGGAGGAAGGAGGAGGAAGAAGAGGGAAAAAAGGAGGAAGGAGGAAGAGGGAAAAAAAGGAGGAAGGAGGAGGAGGAAGAGGGAAAAAAGGAGGAAGGAGGAGGAGGAAGAGGGAAAAAGAGGAGGAAGAGGGAAAAAAAGAGGGAGGAGGAGGAAGAGGGAGCCCCCGACGGTGGGCAGAGCAACAGGAAGAGGGAGCCCCCGACGGTGGGCAGAGCAACAGGAAGGGAGCTAGCTGTGTGCAGCACCGGACACTTTCTTCCCTGCTCAAAATTCAACCGTCCTCATGCTGTGCCAATTCATCAAGCGGTCGACCCAAAAGATGCATTCAACAATTTAACATTCGTTCAAACTACGAATTTTCTCAAATGTAAATTAATATTTGCATATTATGCATATTTAGGCGTAGCTTGAGTGTGTAGGTTTCGTGGGCAAATTTGTGGTGCGTAGGTGAAGCATTAGCAGAGTTGTGATTCGAACAGAAGTCGTCAGCGAAGCGCTGTTCAAGACATATTCGAACATTAGTTGCAAACCTCTCATTAGTTGAGAGGTAAAGCGTTTGACATTTTAAACAGTGGGGCTTGGCTGCATGGACTGAACATTTGGGCTGTGTTGACGAGGACGGGCTCTCAAAATTTCCTCTCGTGTGGTCTAGGCCTCGTAACCTCTGAAGCATCCTTTAGAACCGTCCAGCCAAGCCATCGGTCGCGCGATTGCCGTACTACAGAAGATTGATTGATTGATGAAGATTAAGCCACCAAAAGGTGGCACGGGCATGAGTAGCCCCGTAAGTGGTGGCCCTTTTGAGCCATTACCAGTATCAAGAGCTGATACTGGAGATCTGTGGAGGTGCGACTGCCCCCTGCGTGACGGGAGATATCTCCCGTACTACAGAAGAAGGTTGTGGGTGGGTGGGTAGAAATAGCTTAAGCTACTCTATCCCTTTGAGATGTATTTCTTTCTTGTCTCAATAAACATACTTGAACTTGAAAGAAGGAGGTTTCTGATCACGTCGTCCGTTTTCTAATTCGCTCCTAAACTAAAATAACCATATTACTGAGGGTAGAAATAGCCTCAAGCAACTCTATCCCTTTGAGACGTATTTTATCGTCTCGATAAACGTACCTGAACCATATTACTTTTAATATACTAACATAACCAAAAACCGTGGAAGGAAATCTATATATATGCATGCTAAATAGGCTTTAGTACTTTAAAATCAAATACATGATCTATTTCAGACCTTTGAAACCATTTTCTATGCGTTCCGATCGTCGTATGAAGCCATACTCAGCACACACAAGGGGAGGTAGCAAAAATAAATAAAAGGGGCTCTTATTAAATTCTGATAAATAACCTATAGACACTCTACTCCATCAACGTCTTCCATCATACACATGTTGTTCATCTTTCTGGGAATTGGACCTTATTAAAAAAAATAAAGCTTGTAAGGTCAGCTAATTATCAGGAGAAAACATTAAGCCAATTAGGACTATATACCATTTGGGAGGGATGAGAATATGGAAAGGATTTGGGGTGGAACGGGGAGGAAGGAATGGTGTCCAACCACTTGGACGGTTGGGGATTGAACGCCGACCTGCATGAAGCGAGACCGTCACTACCGTTCGGCCCAAGCGGTTGGGCAAAATCTTAACTAAACACAACTAAATAAACTGACTAAAGCTTGTGTCAAAGACCTGTGTGCACCTGGATTCCAAAAAACTGTAACGAATTATTAATATTTGTAAATATTAATAATTTCATAAATTGTCGAGGGCAACAGAAAACACATTTTACACAGTTTTTGACATCCCCTCATTTAAAGACTTCAAGTCACTGGAAGACGGAAAACAGGAGACATGACCGTCACATACAAAATACTCAAGGGTACTTCACATAAGTGGTACACGAACGGCTGAATAAATAACCAAATGAGCCCCATACATTATAAAGAAGACTCTCGAGCTTCAACGTTGTCCCTACAGGCTCTGAAGGGCAGTAGAGACGCAGACTAGACAAAGCCTTCAGACGTAGATACGACAGGTCAAAGGGGCAGCCCTCTCCAACATCAGGTTGAAAGGTGGGACCAAAGAGCTGAAGCACAACAACGAGAGTACACGCCTATCCGGCTAGAACTGCAGCTCACATTTAGCTTAAACATTATAAGCAAGGTGATGAGCTCATAAAACATTATGAGCAAGCTTTTGTTTCCTTCCAAACATTATGAGAGCAAACAAAGGCGATGTTTGCCCTCAAACTAATTTAACATTTAAAAAGCCAGTGGAGGAAAATGTGTTAACATGTAACATCTAATCGTTTTTGTTGATAAAAATATTGTGCACAGCAACACTATGGGTTAAACATAGGGGGGAACATTCTTGCTAGACTTACCTAAACATATCCAATATCATGACTGAGAACATTGTGGTCGGTCCGGCCGGCCCCACTCCTGTCACTTGGCTCTCTGTCTGTCTGTCTGTCTGTCTCTCCGCTCACGCTACGCACTGCTCTTGGTCCGTAGCCTTGATATTGCAGAGTCTTGACACCACATCTTCACATCCGCTAGCCTCATAACCCCACCCATTGTGTACATATTTACGTCTCGCTTGCAGAGCACCGCGTCTATAGATCATTTTCTCTTATCACACAACTTCAAATCTAGTTTAGAAAGAGCAAGACATTTTCAACTGTCGAATTGATGCAAGACAGCATCACACAAGACGAGCGCGGAGGATGCTATCATCAACAGGTGATAACAAGAGGGTATTCTTCCTGCAGCCTCCCTGCTAAAATCACCACCGTCTGAATTTATATTGTGATCTACCTTTCTCTGATCATACCTTGATGGGGTTCTGGGGAGTTGTTCTACTCCCAAGTTCTTCTCGCCCTCCTAGTGTCAACTAACCACTGACACTTCGCCAGATCTTCACCTGTGAACACGTATGCAGATGTCCCCCACTGAAAAACCATCCCTACAAGTACTTGTACAGGGTTTCTCTCCTTGCGTTCCACTAACACTGGAAGCCGAGGCATGCGACCAAGAAACGACGTGCACGCATAATTACCGCAGTAAATTGGGTGATTTTATTTTCTCTACTTGTTAACACTTAATTACACTCCAAAAAACACCTGCACTCCATATTTTCTGGTGCGACGTTTACACCCAGGGCGCCTTTATTCGCGTCCACCGCCCTGCTGGTGGGGGTGTGCACCTGCCCTCCGTCTACGGTGACCACACCGTCTGATCACCTCTCCTCTCTCCACTATCCTTGCAGAAACTGTGGCCGCAGGAGCGAAGGAGTGTGTGTGTGTGTGTGGCGGAGGGCTGGGGAGAGTTGCGGACGGTCGGCCCGGGGTTAGACGTAGACTAAGACCACCGCAGGATCCTGGCCGCCGGGAATAATGGCGGCTGACTGGAACTTCGATGCCGGACACCGCTGCCTCCCTCGTCTCTCCTTCACTGCCACACACTCCCCACCACCGGTCAGTCCGTTACACCTCGCCTCACTGGCTACTTCACTTCAACACCTGACCGCTGGAAAGCAATTTAACCCCATAATTGACCCAGCAAGTGGCACGCAGATCTCCATTCCTCGCGACGTTGCCAGCGCTCGACTCAAAACTGGCGGGCACAGGTGTATGTGGCTGGTATGCCGGGTGGACGGGTTAGGTTGAGGGGTGGGCGGGGGAGGGACAGGTGTACGGTAGGGGGAGAGGAAGGTGTGGTATACAAAGAGGGGGGATGAGGGGGTAGTGATGTGGGGGCGGAGTCGAGAGTGGCTGAACCGCCAGTCTAGAGGGAGAAATCTTCAAGCGTGTGTAGAGCCTTGACTTTCTTCCTCCAGTACGTCATGTACGCTACGTTTCACATCAACAAAATAAAGATAAAAATAAAACTCGAGTAAATTATTTGTGGGGGGAGGGGACGAGTCCTTAACCCTTGTGACTCCCACGGGGAAACCGGGCACGGCCGGTACTTTAATGCCCACTTCGCAGAAAACATACCCTCCCTCCCTGCCCGGTGTGACGCACGGGTCTTCCTGGGACGCCATGATTCGCACGCCTAAAATATTTCCCCGTGAAACTTTATGCCATTTCACAAGAGTGAGAACGTCTTTCCTTGACTGCATTCCTGCGGGGGGGTTGCTCAAGCCCAGCAGACGACCCCTCTGCTGCTCCGCCACCTCACGCACCAACGCACTGATCCACCGCACTAACGTACGAAGAGTGGGGATGGCGGAGGATCAAAGTAGTGCGTGGAGTGGCGGTGGATCAGTGCGTTAGTGCGTGGGGTGGTGCAGTAACTCTCCGCCACTCCACAAACACTCGCCACTCAACGCTTTCTTCCCATTTCCCGTCAAACAACAGAGAGAGAGGGGCGCATGCTTGCTCCACTAGCAAGTCGCTCAAGATCAGCGCCAGCAGCACTAGCAGCAGCATTAGCAGCAGCACTAGCAGCAGCTCTAGCAGCAGCAGCAGCAGCAGTGACGGCGTGTAACGACTGCCTCGCAACCTTTCCTCCCGGGACATGTTTCGTGACACACCCATTTCTCCGGGAAGCCTCCGGTGACGGTTGGTGGAGATTAACGCCCTCCGTACTCACCTGAGGACGACACACAATGGCCACACCATTTCCTCCACTCGCCAGCTGACGAAATACTACTGACCCTCCTATTGCTCATTTGCGGACAGCCCCCCAGTTAAAATGGGACAAAACAATAGTATACATCACGGCCACTTTTGTCACAATTCGCAGTGTGCGATCCTGATTTTACCTTCGCTATTGTCCATGCAAATGTTCAGAAATATGTCAGACAGAAGGCGTCAATAAGTCAAACAGAAGGCGTCAATAAGTCAAACAGAAGGCGTCAATAAGTCAAACAGAAGGCGTCAACACGCCAAACAGAAGGCGTCAATAAGCCAAACAGAAGGCGTCAATAAGCCAAACAGAAGGCGTCAATAAGCCAAACAGAAGGCGTCAATAAGCCAAACAGAAGGCGTCAATAAGCCAAACAGAAGGCGTCAATAAGCCAAACAGAAGGCGTCAATAAGCCAAACAGAAGGCGTCAATAAGCCAAACAGAAGGCGTCAATAAGCCAAACAGAAGGCGTCAATAAGCCAAACAGAAGGCGTCAATAAGCCAAACAGAAGGCGTCAATAAGGCAAACAGAAGGCGTCAATAAGTCAAACAGAAGGCGTCAATAAGTCAAACAGAAGACATCAAGCCACTGATGTACACTTTGTACACTAAAAGCAACATTTAAACCAGGATAAAACGCCAAGATAACATTCACCACACTACATACAGAAATCACAATAGCGTGATGCACCAAATGAACAAATCCACAAGGGCCGTGACGAGGATTCGAACAATTCGTTCAGTCGATTAAGGCAGCGTCTGGGATGCTCTCGGACGTAGGTTCGAATCCTCGTCACGGCCCTTGTGGATTTCTTCATTTCTCCCCTGCGTTACGGAAGGACCTAATAGACCTATGATCATACAGATACCCCACCAAACGCGACTCTACCAACCTCGCTCTACAACAAACAAATTTCCAAATGCAAAACGTTCTAGGTTAGCCATGTAACTAGATGAACCTAGAAGCCTCAGGCACACGTGTTGAAACGTTCATGGAGCTACGCCTATTCACGGACACAGTACATGGCGTTCGTTCACACGTTCCAATTCATTGAACACCAGCCATGAGCCTTGTGAACAGACAAGGCACACAGGCTCAGCCATATGGCTTAGTCAACATCTGGGGTGAGCGTTCACGTCTCCAGCAGCAAGCACATGAACACCTAACCTTCCTCTCTTCACCATGAGCAACGTGGGAAATCTTACAAACTGCTGATAAAACCTGGAATTACAGCAAGTCGCGTTATTGCATTAACTGAATAACGAAATGAGGTTAAGTGTGTGTAAATGTTTGAGCGAGCGTGTGTAAGACTTTTTGGCGCCAGATTCATGGGAGAAGCAGTCAGCGTCATGGGTGCCAAGGCCCACGGTAGGGCTTCATCACCACCCACGGTTAGACTCGAACACCAACCAGAACACACCAGCCGCGTCCAACAGCCTGGTTGACCAGTCCAGCAACGAGGAGGCCTGGTCGACGATCGGGCCGAGAGGACGCTAAGCCCCGGAAAAACTACAAGGTAAAAAAAACTCCAAGGTAAGAACAGCCAAGTGCGTACGTGCCTGGGGTCAGATTCACGAAAGCACTTACGAACATGTACATCTTTCCTCAATCTTTGACGGCTTTGGTTACATTTATTAAACAGTTTACAAGCATGAAAACTTCCCATTCAAATGTTGTTATTGTTAAAAACAGCCTCTTGGTGCTTCGGAGCTCATCAACTGTTTAATAATTGGAAACAAAGCCGCCAAAGATTGAGAAAAGATGTACAGGTACGTAAGTGCTTGCGTAAGTGCTTTCGTGAATCTGGCCCCTGGGCACGAGCTCTAGCTTTAGGTCCCCGCCTCTTAGCTTTTGTACACGTTCATTTCATATTTCTATATTGTATCGAAAAAGCATTTCCTTACGTTTTACGAATCGATTCTAGCCGTGTCCCTTTGTCCTGCCTTCCTTTAGCTGGAAAAAGGCTATCCATGTCATCTCTTCCTCTCTGTATCTTATACGTTGTGATCATATCACCAATGGTCCTTCGTTCTAGTAGTGGGATAAGGTTCAATCTGTTCTCATAACTCTTATCTCTAGTATTAGCCTTTTGTAATAAATACTTGTGCATCAGAAGGAAAGTATTTCATGTTAAAGCTCTATATTCTAAACGAAGCTTTGCGAACGTTGTGTGAGCTGAAAAGATTCGTTCCAAGGTTTCTAAATGCCGTTCTTGTCTTGTCTAATTTTTTTTATGTTTGCATATGTTAGTCTGTCTGTATATTCCTCTGGTGTAAATGCCGACATTATGTCCACTCACAGGTCCGTATGTGTCGCATCTTGCAGCATTAAGATGCAACCTTCAGCATTACAGCATCCATCTCATCACGCAAAGTAGCACACAACTTCGGCAAGCTGTCATATCTAAACAGTTTTCTGCTGTTAGTATTCTTTCGGGAGGGTTCAAGGAGCCCATTGTGGTGCCCACAACAGGCACAAGTTCAAGTCAGTCAAGTTCACTAAAGCCACATCGTGAGAAAGCCTTCCACAAGCCATAAGGGGCATAACTGGCAGACCCCTCACAGTGTTCAAGAGAGAACTGGATAAGCACCTCCAAAGGATACCTGATCAACCGGGCTGTGACTCATACGTCAGGCTGCCGCGTCCAACAGCCTGGTTGATCAGTCCAGCAACCAGGAGACCTGGTCGACGACCGGGCCGCGGGGACGCTGAGCCCCGGAAGCACCTCAAGGTAACAAGGGAAGGTAAGCCCACGATGTTCTAAGGTACTGTGCCTCGCTCTCTCAACACCAACATCAAGGTAAACATATGAATGAATGAATGAATGAATGAATGAAAGAGAGAGAGGGAGAGGGAGAGAGAGAGAGAGAGAGAGAGNACACAAGATATCAAGAATCTGTTGTGACATCAATGGATGCTATCATAAATATTACGTCGAGTTTTTCCCTTCATAACACATAGAGAATCGACTACTAATCACACCCAGACTTTACCACGTGATATGTTAGTGCGGCCGGTCGTCTGCTGCTGTTGCCATTACTTTACTACCTCTCTTGTGGCGTGGGGCTGCATCTGCTGAGTACGTGCCTTTGGTAGGCTATATTAGTGGTATCTGAAGTTTTATCTCCATATAAACTAGATAGGGTACCCGGTTACTCCGGGTCGCTCCCCCCCTATCTCATCTCTTGCCTTCTCCTCCCCTTCCCCCCCATCTCACCTCTAACCCTCTTCTCCAATATTCCCCACTCCTTCCATCCCTCTTCCCCCCTTTTCACTCTAGTAAACGGTAGCAGTAAGCCAAAAAAGTTTTCACAAAACTATTTGAGCAACTATCGGGAGAAACTGCTATGCCAATATGACTATGCAGCACTTGGAAGGTGTATGGGGACCAGGAGCTGAGGCAGGACGGAGGGAACGCAAAGTGAACAACCACTGGTATCATCGGGGGATGGAACACTGACAACTGTGACGTAGCGTTTATCAGGACTCTGGACCTGAAGCATACCTTGAGGTTATCTTGAGATGATTTCGGGGCTTAGTGTCCCCGCGGCTCGGTCCTCGACCAAGCTTCCACCCCCAGGAAGCAGCCCGTGACAGCTGACTAACTCCCAGGTACCTATTTACTGCTAGGTAACAGGCGCATCAGGGTGAAAGAAACTCTGCCACATTGTGTCTCACCAGCGCCCGGGATCGAACCCGGGAGGGAGCCGGTGGCTGAGCCTACCTGGAGAGGGTTGAGGCCAGGCTCGACTTGTGATAACTTGGTCCAACAGACTGTTTGCTTGGAGCGGCCCCGCAGGCCCAGATATCCACCACAGCCTGGTTGGTCCGGCACTTCTAGTTGGTAATGGACCGATTCATAACACAACCGTGCCACAGACCAGTATAATGAAGCCGTTACCTTACCTTACCTTGGGGTTGCCTTACGGAGGTTACGGGGAGAGGGGGGGGGGTGTTGTCAGGTTCCCAAAGCCAGGTCTCTGACCAGGCCTCCTGCGCACCGTTCTTGCACCAGGTAAGTCCACTACGGGCTCACCATAGCCTGTGCTACTTGGAACTTGTTATAGATTCAGCTACTCGGAACATAACAGCTGGCCTCCTGGTTAATGGTGTGGGTTACAACCCTCCCGAGGATTACACCATAACCCAAATGACGAACACTCGCCTGGAGTATAATTAAGTGAACCTATTATGGTCCAGCAGCTGGACACCCTCAGAGATACTGTCAAGCAGTATCATCCCCCGCGGTAGCAGCCTGACGATTTAAATGCGACCTCAGCACACAGTATATAAGAACATAAGAATAGAGGTAACTGCGAAAGGCCTATTGGCCCATACGAGGCAGCTCCTATCTACATACACAGATATTCACTCCCAACAAAAAATCTTACCACTTACGGGTTATTCATGCCCGTGCCACCTCTTGGGTGGCTTAATCTTCATCAATCCATCATCATAGGCAAAGCAAAACGAAGCACACACCCCTCCCCCCCAACAAAAAGGTGAGGGGGGGGGGGTGCCCACGTGACACAAACTAAGGAAACTGCACCTACAAAATAGTCAACATTGGAACGTAGCAGAACCTGAACAGGTAAGCGAGACTATGAACATGCAACAGAATGCCATAAAGCCGAAACTGCAAAACGTTTTAAACTACATTAATACAACCACCTGCAGCTCCAACCTACTCGCCTTCCTCTCCCCCTCCCTCCCTCCGCCCCCCTTCATTAAAAAAATAGTAGTTACAACTAGAAAAAAAACTAGATCGTTAAAATTACTATCGGTGATTGGAGGATTAGTCAGCTCCCATTAGATAATCTCAGCGAGCCCGTACCTCCATGATTCATCTATTGACTAAATACTTTTTTGGCATCCTACTTCTCTGCCGATGATCTAGACCAGATACTCCACCACACGACCTGGTTCACTGAACTTTATAATCACTATCTCAATGTGAAGGCCAGGTTAACTTGACATAGCCCCCCCTCCTCCCTGACAAGTCGCCGGCTTTCTGTCCCCGCCGAGGCCACTTAGAAACGGTGGCCAGCAAGTAAATTGAAGCAATACGTTATTTATGGGATTTAATGTGTTTGCTTTTTATATTTGTTATTGTTAAAGAGATTGGTTATACACTGCACTTCCCACTGTAGGAGACCTTTCATCACCATCACTACCCACTGTAGGAGACCTTTCATCACCATCACTACCCACTGTAGAGACCTTTCATCACCATCACTTCCCACTGTAGGGACCTTTCATCACCATCACTTCCCACTGTAGGAGACCTTTCATCACCATCACTTCCCACTGTAGGAGACCTTTCATCACCATCACTACCCACTGTAGGGACCTTTCATCACCATCACTTCCCACTGTAGGGACCTTTCATCACCATCACTTCCCACTGTAGGAGACCTTTCATCACCATCACTACCCACTGTAGGAGACCTTTCATCACCATCACTTCCCACTGTAGGAGACCTTTCATCACCATCACTACCCACTGTAGGAGACCTTTCATCACCATCACTTCCCACTGTAGGAGACCTTTCATCACCATCACTTCCCACTGTAGGAGACCTTTCATCACCATCACTTCCCACTGTAGGAGACCTTTCATCACCATCACTTCCCACTGTAGGAGACCTTTCATCACCATCACTTCCCACTGTAGGAGACCTTTCATCACCATCACTACCCACTGTAGGGACCTTTCATCACCATCACTTCCCACTGTAGGAGACCTTTCATCACCATCACTACCCACTGTAGGAGACCTTTCATCACCATCACTACCCACTGTAGGAGACCTTTCATCACCATCACTTCCCACTGTAGGAGACCTTTCATCACCATCACTTCCCACTGTAGGAGACCTTTCATCACCATCACTACCCACTGTAGGAGACCTTTCATCACCATCACTTCCCACTGTAGGAGACCTTTCATCACCATCACTACCCACTGTAGGAGACCTTTCATCACCATCACTTCCCACTGTAGGAGACCTTTCATCACCATCACAACGATGGATAGCATATCTGTAACGTATCTAGCATACTCCTCATATTCACTCGTGATTTTCAACTTTTGTAGTATATGCTGTTGATTACAGAGTCTAATTTGACCTCCAATGCCGTCGCATCACATCACTGCACAATATGTTGAAGGGGGTCAACATAGCCAGTCTTGCAATGCAGCCTTAGGGCACAATAACGTTATTCCACCTGTGCAATATGATACACGTCGTTCTCCAGTGATGAATCACTGAAGCTGGTTGCTAATTCCACCCCCCAGCGGTGGGTAAGGGAGAGAGAGGTAGGGGAGCCGAGCGACGCGCATCCACCCACCACAGGTGCCAGGCTATGACTAAGAACACCTGGCCCGCTCGCTACACCAGTGGTGGCACTGCTACACAATACACCTCCAGTGTTGCCTAAATTACTCAGATTGTTGTTTTTTTCCAACCTGCGAGCGTACGCGGAGGGGGGGGGGGGACAACTAATTTAACCGTTAGATAAGACAACTGTGGATATATAGCCGGTAACTTTATTTATAGAGGTGATATAGATGCCAGAGAGTGTATATAAATGTTAAGTCAATATATATATAACTGGGTTGTGTCAAATTCCTACCATCATCACGCACTGGTAATTTTCCCCATTTTCTGTGACAAGGTCAGACAGGTAGAAAACTAAAGTGGCCGCGTACTGTTTGTTGTGATGGCTGCCTATAACATTATTATTAACAATAATAATAATAATTATTATTATTAATTTAATCAACAGTGCCTTCACCCACCATGTCTGTATCATAACAATGTTTATTCAGGTATTATTATTAACATCTCTATTGACAGACATTAATTACAATTTTGCCTAATTTGAGGAATCCAATTAAGTCTTATTAGTGATGATAATGCTGATATTCACAGGACAGAGGGGTCATACACAAGAAAATAGATCTTTAACTGCCTCAACGGGTCAGTAGGTCTGAACTGGTAAAAGTACATGCATACAGGTACATCAACCAGGTAACCAGGTATACAAAAAGAGTTACAAACAGAATGTTGGATTTCTAGATAGAGCTAGTATATATACTATGGCTAAAACCACTAGTACGAGCAACGTTTCGGGCAAAAACGTTCGACTACCACTACCAGCTTTCTTTTTACAAATTCAATAATTTATAACCACAAATATACACCCACCTAAGCCACCTCATTTACTATTCGAGAAACTTTATAATTTTCATACGATGGAAAATTATTAAACTTATAAACTTTTCATACAATGACACTACAACAAGGGACGTTAGCACGTGGGCTGGCTTTAGGCTCGCCACCTTATGGTAGCCCGAGGGCCAACAGCTCTCACGTGTATGTCCTCCATGTTTACCTGTTTGCATTTTCACTCGCGTGGCTCATCACTGGAGAATTTAATTTCACCTCCAATGCTGTTGCATCACTGCATGCCATGAGGAGGAGGAGGAGGGAGAGATGTTCAAACTAACGATGATTTTGTTTTCTCCCCTCCAAGGCAGCCTCTTCCAGCATCAGTCAGCAGTGGTGTCATTATTATTTTCTACCACAGACGTGGCCACACATTTACAATGCTAACCAGAATATACATTTTCTTGTCCTCCATGGACAGGGTTAGAGATGTGTTAAACATATAGTTCAAGGGTTTATTGATCAACCACAGAAGGTGATTCGGTGCTTTTAAAATGCTAAGCTAACTTACATACGTAAATACATAGATACACAGATTTACGTATGCCCTACATAAAGTGTTCGATGTGTCATTAATGTGCAAGTGGTGTCATTAGCATGTTATGCAACATCCATTAATTCATAGTCGTTTTTTGTCTAGTTGTGAGGTGCGAGTGGGGCACTATTTATAGATTAGGATATGACTGAATTCATCATGATGTCTTGCTGAATACTACCATATATCGTTATCCAATGGGCTTTATACATGAATGACTGGGCTACAGTGTAAAATACCTTCACTGCAAAGTTGCTGAAAACGTTGCAGAGTGTTCATCGATACAATTGCAAATGTGTGAATTACACTGGCTGTGAATTGACTGCACAGCGTGTGAATGAAAACATGGCGTTCAATGACTAGGCTAAAACGGCTGAGTAACCACACCAAGCTATAAAATATTATAATACAATGTCCTCTACTCATTTTTACTCGCTCCAATATTCTACAAAATTTCCATACATTGAAATGTGGTTGGCGCGGGCGTGCCACAACGCATTATAATCCATCATATCCACAGCATCAACTACAAAACCAAAGTATTAACCATATTATTTGTACATCCTTATTCTTACTCGTATTTTCCAGAACTCCCAATCTTGTTACCTATAAGTGTGGCTCTGATCAGCTTTACCTATACAAAATATGCACAGTATATATTACTTGGGACATTCGGCAGACTGATTCCCGGATCTATATAAATTATATAGCTTGCACTTTCTGTGGTGGTGATAGCAGTAGTAGTCCTGATCAAATATGATGAGTAACGCTGTTGTCTGAAGGGGGGGAGGAGGGTGCCGTTTTCTAAGGGATGGGGGGAGAGGAAGAGCAGGTGTGGTGGGGGTCCTGCAGGCCAGATAACGCACGAAAAGCAGTCCACCATAGGACGGGAGACATCTCCTGTCCACGAGGCTCACCATAGCCCGTGCTTCTTGCCCAGCTCCTGTGCCAGGTAAGTTACGGGCTCACCATAGCCCGTGCTACTTGGAACTTGTTCCGAGTAGCTGAATCTATAACAACAACAACATTCCACCATAGACTAGAGGGACACTAGTACCTCTAATGCATGGTGATCTCTACCAAGGAAACGATTTCCTTGGTAGCGGTCATCTCGGTCGGTCTTCATGTGCGTTCTAAATGGTGGATATTCTTGGGGAGGTGGATGTGGAACCACTACATCCACCACTTACATCACCACATCCATGCCCCCGCCACCCGCTCTTCCATCAACACGTAGTCGCTTGCAACCACCACCATGGGATAGATGTACTGGCTCTACACAAGGGGCTGATTGGCCAGCCAGCGTACTTTATTCCTGAACATAAATTAAGAGCTAAAGACAACTGGATATACACTAAGCAGCAAGAGTCAAGGAGTAAGTCACTCTGTACATATGTACGTGATATTAGTTATAAACATCAGCTGACATAAAACTTCTGTGCTGGCATTGTGATTGGCCAAGGAATGAGAGGTACAATATTACCTTCTCTCTTATTGGTCAAATAAGGAGTACTAGTGTATACTCTGTACTAGGTTACCTGCTTGCCGACAAACTCCTTTAAACCATCACAGGAAAGCTTTATTGCATCATATTGCACGTGGGAAAACACCAACGGGATTCGCAAATGCCTTACAGGAAAATCGCTTTAAATAAAAGTCAAAGTGGTTAGTGATTAGGTCCAGGTTATGGGGGGTGAATGTAGTTATGCAGAGTAGTGAGGAGGGGGAAGAGGGGTATAGAGTACGGGGAAAGGAGGTAAATGTGGGAAAACAATTGTTTTTTCAATTGGTTCTTTCAACTGGTTTTTTCAACTGGTTCCCAGTTGTGGGGGTAATACGGAATGAAAGGAGGAGGAGGAGGGGGTGCGTCAGGATTAAGCGCGCTCGCCAAACACCACCAGCCACGGAGTGGTAGAAATAGACTAAGCTTTTCTATCCCTTTGATATGTATTTTTGTCTCAATAAACGCAATTGAACTTTAACTACTAGCCAGCCAATTCTGCCATGCATCCACGCAGCCAGCCAGCTCTGGGAAGAAAACGCTTCACCTTCACTGCATAATTTCAGCTGCCAACCTCTGTCATGTCACGGGTTTCATGTCATGTCAATTTTAGCTGCCTGCCTTCCTCCTCCCACACACACACACAAATACCTTGTCTAGATCGCTTATCCTAAAATTAAATAGTATCTAGCTATGGATATATATATATTTTTATGTACTTTATAATGTGAAGATCCTAGAGGAAACGACAAAGCACTTAGGAACAACATGGAAGAGCGCCCCATTCCTATCCCATTGTTAAACTAAAATCTGGAGACTCTGAGATCAGTAAGACGAAGAGAAACAAACCTAAGAACTTGCTGAGAGCGGGGCCAAAAGGGGAGTAGAACCAATCCCGCATTTACACCCCTTTTTAGTACACTGTCTTAACCCCATCCAAGACTTTTCAAAAGTGAGGGGAAACAACATTATCCTGGGTTAGTCTGTTAACCATCTCGCCAATTGCTGGACCACAGTCACTCGCCATTTAAGTCTTAATGTCTTAAATCCTAAAAATCCCACCTCATGATCTGTAAATGGGGGGGGGGGGAATAATGATTTTTTTTAAACCCAATATAGAGCTTCCCGGGGTCTATCTACACCATGTAGGCCTATATGCAAATTAGGATCATTTTGCTGTTCACTGTGGCTTAATATTTCCAAGTGTACACGTTTGTCGTTCTAGTTATGGTCACGAGGGAACACGGCCACCAAGGAGACGCCTATATCGCTCAGAGCTTTCATTGGCACATTTTGCGGAACTAGAACTTGGCCCCGTCGTTCACGGCGTCACATCTGTAGGGGGCCCTCGTTCACAGCGTCACATCTGCGGGGGGCTGCCCCGTCGTTCACAGCGTCACATCTGCGGGGGGCTGCCCCGTCGTTCACAGCGTCACATCTGCGGGGGGCTGCCCCGTCGTTCACAGCGTCACATCTGCGGGGGGCTGCCCCGTCGTTCACAGCGTCACATCTGTAGGGGGGGGGCCCTCGTTCACAGCGTCACATCTGTAGGGGGGGGCCCTCGTTCACAGCGTCACATCTGTAGGGGGGGCCCTCGTTCACAGCGTCACATCTGTAGGGCGGCCCCGTCGTTCACAGCGTCACATCTGCGGGGGGTCCCGTCGTTCACAACGTCACACCCGCGGGGGGCCCCGTCGTTCACAGCGTCACACCTGCGGGGGGGGGGGCCGTCGTTCACAGCGTCACATCTGCGGGGGGTCCCGTCGTTCACAGCGTCACATCTGCGGGGGGGCCCCGTCATTCACAGCGTCACACCCGCGGGGGGCCCCGTCATTTACAGCGTCACACCCAGCAGTCCACATAACCGACCTCGCAACCAGACGGGCGGACTACTACTGGTGGGTTGGAGGACTGTGTCGTCCCCTCTGTACAGTCCCCTCCATCCACCACCAGGAGGGGGGGGAACCAAGAGGCTCTGTCATCTCCCCTTCTACCTCGATTAGCGTCTTCCTTCCACCACAAATGTCATTTTTCTTGCAGTCGTGAGAGCTACTTTATGGTGTTCTGTAAAGATAAGGCCTTCTGCAATGATTACTTCTAGATCCTTTACACTGCTTTTTCGTTCTAGTGTGATGCGATTCTGTTTTATACATGGTTTCAGTTCTTAAATTTTATTTTTTTGCCATAGAGCAGGAGCTGGAACTTATTTACATTAAACAATTTATCTGTGGTCCATTGAAAGACCAGATTTACATCCGATTGGAGGTTTGCCGTCTCCTTTATATTGTCTACTCGCATGAAAATTCTAGTGTCGTCTGCAAATGACGATTCACTTCGCCGAAATTCATTTCCATATATATATATAATGCGTGGGGGGGGGGCTTGATAACGTGGGGCCAACTCCCCCTGCTCGAGGGACGGTTCCCATCACTCTGCTCTACCTCGTCTGATATAACCTGGCCGGAACACTCCCATCACTTTTGCACCAGCCCACCACGTGGGTATACAGCAATCCTGCGTGTGTGTGTGGGGGCGGGGAAGGGGGGGTGGGGGGTTGCAACAGTTGCACGGCTGCAACCTGTGCCATTTCCCCCCCCCCCCCAAACACGACCCGCAATCATTTTACATCCAGGTTCCCAATTAATGCTGGGTGCACTGTGGAATTGTGTAGGAACGCTGCCCCATCCATCACACCCTGTCCAGATTCTGTAGCGCCAGCTGCTACCAACGCAGTGGTTTGCGTCGTTAGTTCCCAACCGTGGGTCTCTGGTTCAAAATCTGGGCAGGATGGAAGCGGCTGGGTACGCCTCCTTGTACCCGATTCCTCTCTTTATCTTCCATTAAACAGGTAGCCGGGAGTTTGCATCCTGTGGGCTGCGTCCTGGAGAAGGTCAGGAGATAGCCAAAGGGGAAACCTTGATATAACCCAGGAGGAGTCGGGGGCCCCTGTACCCGACAACGTGAAGCAGCACCAGTGGGCGAGGGCACTAACCCACCCCCCCTCCCTGCTGCTGTGTTGCACGCCCATTGATCTAGACACAACCCTAAGCTCCTAGGACTGCGGGCTTGTTAGCGCGTATGGAAAGTAGTGCACAGGAGAGGCGTGGGACAGGGTGGAACGGAGGGATCGTGCAAGAGACGCGGCGAGTGACAGACTTTAGCAGAGGATACTACTCGTGATGCGCAATGTAAAATATAGAGTTTAAGTAGAAAAATTGTACAATAGAGAAGTGAAAAATTATTTGTTGAATGAGGCTCTTGAAACCGCGCCACGTGCTGTTTCTAGGACCTAGAAACTAGGACCTAGTTTCACCTAGGACGACCGCGACAAGTGCTTGAATCTAAGACGACCGCACCACGTGCCTGGGAACCATGGAGGGAAAAATGACAGGTCGAGGAGTCCTGGGCAGGGCGTGTCACGTGTACAGGAGCCCCTAGAGAGGAAATGACGTGTACCTGTGGCCGACTGCGATAGTTCTCCCGGGGCCCCACCAGGGGGCCAGGCTTTTCCGGTAATCATTTTGTATATTTATGTGATGATATAAAGTTGAAACTCAGCGGGCTGCTTGTATGAATACCATACCACCATGTTTTTCACTCCAATAAATTACTTCCTTTTTGTGTAGATTTGGAAACCTGGCATTGAGCGTCTTCTATGAATTGGATGTGATCCGTCTTGTCTCGACTTGCAGGTCTCCAGCCTATCTTGCTAGAGGCTTGCGAATCTTTCTTCCCGAACCTTAAACAAATGTTGCTCTTCTCGCGTGATCGTCTTTCCGTAGATAACTTTTTTATCTACAACCTACACGATATAGGATCGAAATACCAATAACTAGAGACCCTATGATTGATGATTAATGAAGATTAAGCCATCCAAAAGGTGGCACGGGCATGAATAGCCCGTAAGTGGTGGCTCTTTTGAGCCATTACCAGCATCATTAGCTGATACTGGAGATCTGTGGAGGTGCAACTACACCCTACGGAGAGGTCGTGACCTCTAGAGACCCTATAACTATTCCCTTTCTTATAATTACAAAAAAATAATTGATGCGAGAATAGAATATCTGCTCCGTATTTACTTCTTCTTATTGTGAAGCGTTTGTACGTTTCTTCTGTTTGGCCGTGTTTGTTTTAGTAACTATCACATGATCTGTGTGATTTATCTCTTTTTTTCTTTTTGCCGTAACAAATTTCCAAATGTGGATCTCGGCATTATTATTATCGATCCGGCTATCACAGCTACTGGGAATCAGGTCTTTTGAGCTGCTGCTGCTGCTGCTGTTTTAGATTCAGCTACTGGGAACAAAAAGTTCCAAGTAGCACGGGCTATGGTGAGCCCGTAGTAGACTTGCCTGGCACAGGGGCCGGGGGGGGGGCGGTAACTGTATGTTTTGTTTTGAGCTGTGTGAACGTTTTTATTTTATCCCACTGCGCGCGCAGGTCAGCTAGTCACAGTACGAGGCGGGCCACGGGTGTCGGACCCTGGCCTCTCACAAGCAGGGTTAGAGGCCAGGCGAGAGGCCAAAATTTCGCCACTTGGCCAACCTTTGTAATAAATCCAGTGACAGACACCGCCCCTGGATGCTTTAACACAGTACAGGCGCAATGCCGCGCCTTCCAATATGTCTCACGCTAGGTCGACACAACGATTTTCAGTGACGTGTTGGAAGCTTGGTGTTTGCAAGTGTCTTGTGGCCTTGGGTTACGAACTGGCACACTTTGTCACATGGGTAATAGTGTGTGATGTTGGCGTCAATCCTGCAAAATCTTATTTTCGTTCAGACAGGGAGGGACGTCCCCAGGAGCCCCTGGCGAGGGAGGGACGTCCCCGGGCGCCCCTGGCGAGGGAGGGACGTCCCCGGGAGCCCCTGGCGAGGGAGGGACGTCCCCGGGAGCCCCTGGCGAGGGAGGGACGCCCCTGGCGAGGGAGGGACGTCCCCGGACGCCCCTGGCGAGGGAGGGACGTCCCCGGACGCCCCTGGCGAGGGAGGGACGTCCCCGGGAGCCCCTGGCGAGGGAGGGACGTCCCCGGGAGCCCCTGGCGAGGGAGGGACGTCCCCGGACGCCCCTGGCGAGGGAGGGACGTCCCCGGGAGCCCCTGGCGAGGGAGGAACGTCCCCGAACGCCCCTGGCGAGGGAGGGACGTCCCCGGGAGCCCCTGGCGAGGGAGGGACGTCCCCGGGAGCCCCTGGCGAGGGAGGGACGTCCCCGGGAGCCCCTGGCGAGGGAGGGACGTCCCCGGACGCCCCTGGCGAGGGAGGGACGTCCCCGGGAGCCCCTGGCGAGGGAGGAACGTCCCCGAACGCCCCTGGCGAGGGAGGGACGTCCCCGGGAGCCCCTGGCGAGGGAGGGACGTCCCTGGGAGCCCCTGGCGAGGGAGGGACGTCCCCGGGAGCACCTGGCGAGGGAGGGACGTCGCTGGACGCTCCAGACAGGGGGAAGGGGTTGTGCCGGAGGGGGCCCACTAAGAGGGCAACGAAGGGAGGCCACTACCAGCTTCCTGGGCTCATGGAGTACATTATGCAGTAGCTCAGCTTGGTTTATGGGCCCGAATAACCCCTCCCCCTCTCTTCCGTCCCTACCCTCAACTCCTCCCCCCCCCCCATTTATTGAACCATGGAAAGAGGCAATCCGCCCCCCCAACCTCCCCCACTTCCCAGCGCCCCTCCCCCGCCCAGTCACAACACTAGCGCTGCTTATCAATGAAGACACTCCTACCACCACCACCACCACCACACTCAACGCTGTCATCACCTCCAAGTGGAACTCTTGCTCCCCCTATTCCCAACTATGCCTGCTCTGCCCCCTTTTCTGCCCCTCTCATTCCTTCAATATCCAATAACATTCAATAACGAATAACATTCAATAACATTCCTTCAATTTATGATCCGAAGAGGGAACTCTTCGGATCATAAATTCCCCCCTACACACACACACGAGAGGAGACGAGACGCGTCCACTCATACGCGCTCCACAATGGCTCAAGACACACACAATGTTCACCGTGAGTTCACTGAAAATGTAGTTGGAAAAACGCGCGGGTGGCGGCGCTGCTGCACAGGCTTCCCTGCTCCAGGCAGGGCGAGAGGCTACCCCCTCCCTCAACCCCCCCTCATTTTTTTTTTTAACACTTCACCCTAAAGGGCAAATCTGGGCAACTGAAGTTAATGCAACACCGAGTCAAAATAGAACCAAGTTGAGCCAACGTTACTCAAATGTTTTTTTTTGGCCAGCTGATCATGCGCGCGCATCTTTCATTCATATTTAACGAACTTTGAAATTCTCCCCTTTTTTTGTCCCAGCGCATTTTGCTAATATTAGCAAAATTATTCACTATTATTATTAGGGACGGCTCCCTTTACTTCCTATCCTAATTTGCTCATCTCTGTCCATCCACTTCTCGCCTCTTTTCTATCCAACATTATTCATCTCTCTCCTTTTGCTCGACGCAGTCCCCCATCCCCCCCCCCTCTCCCGCGTTTGGCGATCGATTTTACCTAGTGGTAGAAGGGGTGGTTTTGAATCCCCGGGCCCACTGTGGTGTAGCAGTGAACCCCTGGGGGCCACTGTGGTGTAGCAGTGAACCCCCGGGGCCCACTGTGGTGTAGCAGTGAACCCCGGGGCCCACTGTGGTGTAGCAGTGAACCCCCGGGGGCCACTGTGGTGTAGCAGTGAACCCCGGGGCCCACTGTGGTGTAGCAGTGAACCCCCGGGCCCACTGTGGTGTAGCAGTGAACCCGGGGCCCACTGTGGTGTAGCAGTGAACCCCCGGGGCCACTGTGGTGTAGCAGTGAACCCCCGGGGCCCACTGTGGTGTAGCAGTGAACCCCCGGGGCCACTGTGGTGTAGCAGTGAACCCCGGGAGCCACTGTGGTGTAGCAGTGAACCCCCGGGGGCCCACTGTGGTGTAGCAGTGAACCCCCGGGGGCCCACTGTGGTGTAGCAGTGAACCCCCGGGGCCCACTGTGGTGTAGCAGTGAACCCCCGGGGGCCCACTGTGGTGTAGCAGTGAACCCCCGGGGGCCCACTGTGGTGTAGCAGTGAACCCGGGGGCCCACTGTGGTGTAGCAGTGAACCCCCGGGGCCCACTGTGGTGTAGCAGTGAACCCCCGGGGCCCACTGTGGTGTAGCAGTGAACCCCGGGGGCCCACTGTGGTGTAGCAGTGAACCCCCGGGGCCCACTGTGGTGTAGCAGTGAACCCCGGGGGCCACTGTGGTGTAGCAGTGAACCCCCGGGGCCCACTGTGGTGTAGCAGTGAACCCCGGGGCCCACTGTGGTGTAGCAGTGAACCCCCGGGGCCCACTGTGGTGTAGCAGTGAACCCCGGGGGCCACTGTGGTGTAGCAGTGAACCCCGGGGCCCACTGTGGTGTAGCAGTGAACCCCGGGGCCCACTGTGGTGTAGCAGTGAACCCCCGTGGCCCACTGTGGTGTAGCAGTGAACCCCCGGGGCCCACTGTGGTGTAGCAGTGAACCCCCGTGGCCCACTGTGGTGTAGCAGTGAACCCCCGGGCCCACTGTGGTGTAGCAGTGAACCCCCGGGGGCCTCTGGGCAGTGCCCTTACGCGCCCACATACCCATTGCGATCACCTAATCTTATCACCTGAATGACACACCTGTCCAACTGCTCTTCAAACCTCGTGACCGGCGGAGCCTCGTGATTGTGTACCTGCTACGGTGTACCTGCTACCGGTGTACCTGCTGCCGGTGTACCTGCTACCGGTGTACCTGCTACCGGTGTACCTGCTACCGGTGTACCTGCTACCGGTGTACCTGCCAAGTGTGGATGGAACAGGTGAATCTACAGACCAGACCAATGTTTCAAACAGGTAATTAATTTACCTGTTTGAAACATTGGTCTGTCGACTGCCTGATCCCTTGAGCCAAATGCTGATCCCTTAAGCCATATGCTGATCTAATCCATGATCCTGCCCTATCCCCCCGCACCCCCGATATTCACATTAGGAGGGTAGAAATAGCCTAAGCTACTCTATCCCTTTGAGATGTATTTCTTTCTTGTCTCAATAAACATCCTTGAACTTGATACTCGCCTGTAGATACACTTCTTGACATATTGGTGGAGAGTTCGGTCCCCGGCAGGACGAGAAGTTTCGACAAGTTTCCTTGAATCTAGTGCCTCTTTTCACCTAGCAGTAAATAGGTACCGTGGAGTTAGTCGACTGTTGTTGGCCGCATTCTAGGCAAGCTGAGCGTGCTAACAGGGCATAAAAATCTAGAAACAAACACATTGACTTTCAGAAACATGTTAATCTATCGATATGCCTAAATTCATCGATAGATTATACCCAAATATTTCGAGGTGTTGAACTTCTGCAGCCTTTCAGGGTGACTGACTAGTCTGAGTCGGTCTCTCTAACTTCATAGTTATGTGGGGGGGGGGGGTCTAAGGAGTACCTAGCCATCATAGTCAGGCTGATCCGGTAACCCCCTTCACAAACTTGTCAATTTCTCTTAAAAGCTTCAAATACTGTTCTAACTAAACGCACCTAGAGTTTACACGTTAATTCATCTATATATATCAAGGTGTCTAGGTGAGTAGACACCTATATACACACAAGGTAGGGAGGGAGGGAGGTGTATTTATTCACAAACATCAGTAGAACGCCTACACCACTACACCACCGTAGGAGTCTACACCCACCGTAGGAGTCTACACACCCGTAGGAGTCTACACCCACCGTAAGAGTCTACACCCACCGTAGAGTCTACACCCACCGTAGGAGTCTATACCCACCCACTCCCTCAACAAATCGTTATAACGGTGAACGGTTTATATAAGCATCACCAGTGTCACAAATAATGTCAAAACTGATCCCAGCCGGCCAGGCCTACGCCAGCAGGTCAGCCCTACGCCACCAGGTCAGCCCTACGCCACCAGGTCAGCCCTACGCCACAGGTCAGCCCTACGCCAGCCGGTCAGGCCTACGCCAGCAGGTCAGGCCTACGCCAGTCGGTCAGGCCTACGCCAGTCGGTCAGGCCTACGCCACAGGTCAGGCCTACGCAGTCGGTCAGGCCACGCCACGGTCAACACGCCGCGGTCAGGCCTACGCCACAGGTCAGGCCTACGCCAACAGGTCAGGCCTACGCCAACAGGTCAGGCCTACGCCAACAGGTCAGGCCTACGCAAACAGGTCAGGCCTACGCCAACAGGTCAGGCCTACGCCAACAGGTCAGGCCTACGCCAACAGGTCAGGCCTACGCCACTACTCTACATACTATAGGCCTAATGGACAAATACATACCAAAATTCGGTACTATGCACTTTTATAAACGAGAGTCTTGGGGGGGGGGGGGATAAAGTACAGCACTTGTATGTTACTGTTACTTGTTGTTACTTGTATGTTACCTGTATGAGCAGCCGCGTCAAAAGCCTGGTTGATCGTCCAGCAACCAGGAGGCCTGGTCGATGACCGGGCCGCGGGGACGCTAAGGCCCGGAAGCACCTCAAGGTAACCTCAAGGTAAGGTACTATAAGTTCTGCTTTGTCCAAATTCAACAACACCCAGTTCTACTAAGTGTCCATATACGCCAATATATCTACGATGGTCCACATCGTTAGTACAAGTACTATCTAAACAGGAGGATGGCCGGAAATGTTACAACCTCCGTCCACATATTATACAACCTTGACAATACATTATTGTATAAATCACTTCTGAAATCTTCCATATGACCAACAGGAAGGACTGGTCGGAGACCGGGCCGCGAGGCTGTTGATCCCCGAAGCTACACAAGGCACTGGAACATTATCTAACACAGTGCTCAGTTACAAACCCAATAGGATTTCAACTTAGATTCAACAGAGCAGAAGAAGTTGTTAAACACATATGGCAAAATCTTACTGAAGCGACCATACGAGTCATAAATACTCATACTCCGCCCAAGTAAAACAGAAACAAGCAACACTTAGTGGGCAGCCAGAGGCTTAGGGCCCGCGCAGGAATATCCCTGCAAAAAAAAAATAAATGAATAAAAAAAAACGAAGCACCGTTCGAGAAAATGATCAAGTGTCATCAGTTGTGAGTTGTGCGTAAACAGTTTTCCCAGTCATGCACAGGTTTGGAATCTAAATTAACGAGCGTTAGGCCCTTGTTTAGATGAGAACGGCCTGCTGTAGTACAGTTAAGTTTCCTTCTCTACTCGCAATCTAGAATTATGGGTTCGAATCCCGGGCGGAACAGAAAGTAGGCTGATGCGGGGTTGCATCTTTGGGGGGAAGATCCGTAGTTCAACCTTAGGGGGGTGGGGGGAGTGTTTGGAACATTACATCGATACAAGCCTAACGTATGAATGTACTTATGCGTGTGCGCTTGCGAGTCGATATTAAATTATAATCCTTAAAACAGTATAGTTCCTGCCACACTAGCCCGTTTTCTCTAAAGCACGTACTAGAGAAAGCATGTTTTAGTCGCAATATGAATGAAGGTAAACTCTGATACAATTTGTGTTTGGTTTCCATCGTCGAACAAGGCCTGCTAGGTTTGCCGAGTTTTCTCGTAGGTTAACGTTCTGACTTACGATACAGCCACAACAATAATGTGTAGGCCGGGTCTGTCACGTCCACATGGGTATTTGTATACAGCCCGTCCTTTTGTAGTTGCCAAAACGTCACAAAAAATGACGTGCTAAATTGATCGAACCTAAGCTAACCGAGGACACGCGAATAGAAATGGGATAGCTCGTCAATTTTGCGAGCCGCTATGATTTATAGTACATCAGATTTTGACGTCGGGAATTGTACGTCAAAATACAATGTTTGTATAATCCGAGGCGGCGGCATTGTATAAATAAGGTCATACGCGTGGCCTTAGTACAGTGTATGCTGTATGGTATTAAAAGTATGATGACGCAAATCTTCTGGTATAACGCACCACTTCAACTTTATTTATATTGTTGACACTTTCGTTATTTCACCATTTAAATAACACCATCCACCTGGCTATCACCACAAAGACCACCACAACCCCGTTGTTACAAACTACGACTCAACTTTAAAGTGAACTTAAAGCTACAGTACTTTATGCTGCCACCACCTTCGCCTTTGATAAAAAAAGAAATGAGTACTTTACAGTGACCGACGGTGAAGGGTACCGGTCCCAGGAGAGTTAAGGATGTTAATTACTCTAGGAGGTGATGGGCACCGTACTCCAGAGTGCCACCTACTGTGACATTACACGGGCACAGGGGGAGGAGAACACGGTCGACTCTCACTATGCACTGGCCACCAAGTAATTCTAAAACACTTTTGATAATTGCGGACTGGAGGAAGATAATTTAACATGTAAACAATGGTCACCACAACATAGGGAGATGCCCGCAGGATACTTGGGCCTGGCAACTCTCCATGAATGCAGAGACAGGAACAAATGGACACACACCAGATGGACAGTTTAATACTATACATTTATTTAATTAGTTCAGTAAAAAAATCCAGACTCCTGTCAGGTCTGACACACACATACACTCTATCCCCTCTCGATTGATTGATGAAGATTAAGCCACCCAAAAGGTGGCACGGGCATGAATAGCCCTTTTGAGCCATTACCAGTATCAAGAGCTGATACTGGAGATCTGTGGAGGTGCGACTGCCCCCTGCGTGACGGGAGATGTCTCCAGCGAATCCCCTCTCTCTGATAACCAGCTTTTGTACCACTCAATCCCTAATTTTCCCCTTGAGTAAAGGACAGCGTGACGAAGTATTAACATGGGTGAAAGGTGAAGAATTAACGGACTTGAATCCGATAACTTCTTGGAACAAGGGGATCAGCCCGCCAACCTTTGAAACTACCCGAAGTCAGGTTTGTGTAACCTTACCTCATCTACTTGTGAAAGTCTCGTAGGTCAGGTAACCCTCCACACAAGTCTCCACTCACGTCACCTGGCAGAATATGCTGCATGTGGACAGTTTATGGCGTATATGCGAGAAGACAGATGAAATGAAAGATTGAGGACAATAATAATGATGGTGCAGAGGTGTCTCCATCGTCTAGTGAGCGGTTAGTGAGCCATTGGGCTTTTAACACTACAGTTGATGCCGTGTATGGTCTGCCTAAACCCCCTTCACTACATAGTGCATTTTTCATTTGTTTACTATTCTGACATGAAGAAATCTTTACTTGATCTACTTCGTTGTCATTTGTCTCTACTTATTTGTGTGCTCCCTGTGCCAGTCTAGCCTGTAAAAAGGGGCCAACAGCTCTTCAAAAGGCCATTGCGTAGCGCTCTCAGACAGGCAGTAACTCGTCAGCTCTTCAGATTCCTATTCTCTTCCTCCTACTCCAGTGGAGCAACAACCCCCCTTCGTCCCCCAAGCCGTGATTCAGCCATTCACAACACTCGTCAAGCCATCCCTCCCTCCCGTTCCCTGCTGAAACTAAATCTAAACATTTCCCAAAACTGTTGCCCACCTGAACATTTCAAGGTCAAGCTCACACACACACTAACAAGTGACATTAACTTTGTGACAAAGATTACGCAAGAAAGAGAAGGATGGGCGGACTGCATTTTTTCCGATTGTCGGAAAGCCTTTGACACAGTACCCCATAAAAGGCTAATGCTTAAGCTGGAGAAACAGGCAGGAGTAACTGGTAGGGCACTCCAGTGGATAAGGGATTACCTAAGCGATAAGAAGCAGAGAGTTACAATGAAGGTGAGACCTCAGATTGGCGTGAAGTCACCAGTGGAGTCCCACAGGGCTCTATACTCGGACCTATCCTGTTTCTGATATACGTAAATGATCTCCCAGAGGGCATAGACTCATTCCTCTCAATGTTTGCTGACGACGCCAAAATTATGAAAAGAGTTAAGACAGGAGGACAGCTTGAGGCTTCAAGAAGACCTGGACAAGCTGCAGGAATGATCGAACAAATGGTTGTTAAGAGTTTAACCCAAGCAAATGCAATGTAATGAAGATAGGTGTAGGGAGCAGACCAGATACAAGGTATCATTTGGGAGATGAAATCCTTCAAGAGTCAGAGAGAGAAAGGCCTGGGGATTGATATCACGTCAGATCTGTCCCCTGAAACATATCAAGAGGATAACATCAGCGGCATATGCCAGGTTGGCTAACATAAGAACGGCCTTTAGAAACTTGTGTAAGGAATCTTTCAGAACATTATATACCACATATGTCAGACCAATCCTGGAGTATGCGGCTCCAGCATGGAGTCCATATCTAGTCAAGCATAAGACTAAACTGGAAAAGGTTCAAAGGTTTGCCACCAGACTAGTACCGAACTGAGGGGTATGAGCTACGAGGAAAGACTACGGGAATTAAACCTCACGTCACTGGGAGACAGAAGAGTTAGGGGGACATGATCACCACATCAAGATTCTCAGAGGAATTGATAGGGTAGATAAAGACAGGCTATTTACCACAAGGGACACACGCACTAGGGGACACAGGTGGAAATTGAGTGCCTAAATGTGCCATAGAGACGTTAGAAAGATTTCTTTTCAGTGTCAGAGTAGTAGACAAATGGAATGCATTAGGAAGTGATGTGTATGGAGGCTGACTCCATACACAGCTTCAGGTGTAGATATGATAGAGCCCATAGGCTCAGGAACCTGTACACCTGTTGATTGAAAGTTGAGGCGGGACCAAAGAGCCAGAGCTCAACCCCCGCAAACACAACTAGGTGAGCACAACTAGGTGAGCACAACTAGGTGAGCACACACACACACACACACACACACACACACACACACACATACATACATACATACATACATACATACATACATACACACACACACACACACACACACAAACACCACACACACACACACACACACACACAACCACACACAACACACACACACACACACACACACACACACACCAGATGTGAGACAATCTTAAGTGGAGAAGATGAAGCGGCGAGCGGCACTTGAAGCGCCCGCCAGCCTCCCTCTACGGCCTCTCACAGCCAAGGTACCGTAGCAAGACACACACAACTGGGCCCGCCTTCCTCCACATTCCAGATACGCTATACCTCGTGTACCGGTAAATGTTTCCATACACAAACGTCTACCTCAGTCTGGCAACACAAGAATGTCCGAGGAGCAGCAGCATCCGGTCCACCTCATCCCTGTACACCTCATCTTCGTTCATCCAAGGTAACGTTGGCTTCAAGATGCTGCGTAGACTGCGCCTTTAACAAGACGCAGCCCAACGCTACGCATTAGCAAGATGTTCCTTCACCCTGCGGGACCGCCTTAATGCATTAAGACACCCATTAGAGGAAATTGACCTCTTCAGTTTGCCCAAAACTTTATAATGGTTGACCTTCAACCCTGGGTCTTTCCATTACGGGTGATTAGCTTTTACCTACTCTTCCATTCCGGCCTCCTGGTCCCCACGTCCATACACGCCTCCTGGACCCCCACGCTAACCAAATAAAAAAAAATCAAGGTTTACAAAAAAAAATACACTTGCGGAGCGCGGCCCGTGGGACTCCCTCGGTATTCATGGGGATGCGCTTGAGTGGTGGAGCGAGGGACTGAGACGCTGCCGTGCAAGAATTGGCGCTCAGGTATGCTAATGTTCAGAGGCCGCTCTCGCTCAGAGACCCTCCACACCCCCACCCACACCCCCATATTCCTCTCCCCCCCTCCCACACCCCCACCCACACCCTCACCCACTCCCCCATTCTCCATGTCTCTTGGACTGTTTGCCAGCTGTTGCTACGCCTTGTTGCAGTCTTAACTGATACTCATCACCCCAGGAAGACGGGAGACATCTCCTGTCCACGAGGCTCACCATAGCCCGTGCTTCTTGCCCCGCTCCTGTGCCAGGTAAGTTACGGGCTCACCATAGCCCGTGCTACTTGCCCCGTTCCTGTGCCAGGTAAGTTACGGTCTCACCATAGCCCGTGCTACTTGCCCCGCTCCTGTGCCAGGTAAGTTACGGGCTCACCATAGCCCGTGCTACTTGCCCCGTTCCTGTGCCAGGTAAGTTACGGGCTCACCATAGCCCGTGCTACTTGGAACTTGTTCCGAGTAGCTGAATCTATAACAACAACAACAACAACAACCCCAGGAACCATGGTCATACGTCTGGCTACTGTTCTGACCACCCTCCACCCCCCCCCCCTTAACCATCCCCTCGTCAACCCCCTTCCCCCTCCCCCTTCAACAAGCCCCGGTCACCTCCCCCCCCCCCTGCACCACTACTAATGTACCTTGACTTCCGGAGTTGAAAACTGAGGGGTAACTTACTCAAGTGTAAAGTATCAAGTTAGAGAAAACTATCACAAGATATCAGCTGGATAACGTGGACATTAATCCATACGTTAGCGAAGGTATAGGATCCTTGATAGAAGGATCCTTGGCGTATAGGATCAATAATAGAAAGAGCACTGCATCCACGTGTGCATTAGGGCCAATAATAAAAGTGCATCGATACCAAAATTTTGACCGATACTGACCAAATCAACAAGGGCCGTGACGAGGATTCGAACCTCCGTCCGAGAGCATCCCAGACACTGCCTTAATCGCGTCTTCAATAATGCCTTCGTTTGATGCATCACGCTATTGTGATTCCTGTGTGTATTGACCGATACTCATACGGTCTAGTGAGTCGCCACCGTTACCATACTTTACCTTGAGGTTACCTTGAGGTGCTTCCGGGGCTTAGCGTCCCCGCGGCCCGGTCATCGACCAGGCCTCCTGGGGCCAGATTCACGAAAGCACTTACGCAAGCACTTACGAACGTGTACATCTTTCCTCAATCTTTGACGGCTTTGGTTACATTTATTAAATTTATTTTTTATTAAACATTTATTTTTAATTTTTACATTTATTAAACAGTTTACAAGCATGAAAACTTGCCATTCAACTGTTGTTATTGTTATAAACAGCCTCCTGGTGCTTCGGAGTTCATTAACTGTTTAATAATTATAAAGAAAGCCGCCAAAGATTGAGAAAAGATATACAGGTTCGTAAGTGCTTGCGTAAGTGCTTTCGTGAATCTGGCCCCTGGTTGCTGGTCTGATCAACCAGGCTGTTGGACGTGGCTGCTCGCAGCCTGACGTATGAGCCACAGCCTGGTTGATCAGGCTGCCCACCACCCACATCAGGTTCATCCCACCACCAACAGTTTCATCCTCCGCTAGTCACACCTCTTGCCAATTATGCTACCACGTTCAACCCTTAATGTCGTCCGTGTCGCTGCTCGGTATTTTATTAGGTTAGATCAATCACGTTGAGCAATTACACATTTTCGGGGGTAGAAAAGTGCGCCTCTGGCTGACGATGGCCTCTGTAATCTACTTTAACCATCTACTAATCTAACCATCTACTTTAGGGACCCCATTCGTGGGTTTTCCTCGCCAAGATTTTAGGGATAACTGCACAGATTATGTTACCCTAAATCGAAATACATCTTGAGGTTATCTTGAGATGATTTCGGGGGTTAGTGTCCCCGCGGCCGGTCCTCGACCAGGCCTCCACCCCCAGGAAGCAGCCCGTGACAGCTGACTAACTCCCAGGTACCTATTTACTGCTAGGTAACAGGGGCATCATCAGGGTGAAAGAAACGTCGTCGTCTCTTCACCTTCTAGTGTGGGTCTGGTCAACATACTTTAGCCACGTTATTGTGACTCTTCGCCTGCAAACTCTGCCCATTGTTTCTCGCCGGCACCCGGGATCGAACCCGGGACCACAGGATCACGCGTCCAGTGTTCTGTCCGCTCAGCCACCGGCTCCCTCCATCAGGACTCAGTATCTAGGGCGGGGGAGTTTACCAAGTTCAGAAATCTTATCAAAGATGCTGTCGTTACTATATTTAACCTGCAATGTGAAAGGTGATTCTTGTACTAAGAATGTACTTTTGTGGATTTGTACCGAGTGGATTTGTGTGCCTTCTTGAAGGGCTTGAACGTAGAGGAGGGGAGAAATAGCCTAAGCTACTCTATCGATTGACGAAGATTAAGCCACCGAAAAGGTGGCACGGGCATGAATAGCCCGCTAGTTGTGGCCCTTTTGAGCCATTACCAGTATCAATAGATGATACTGGAGATCTGTGGAGGTGCGACTGCACCTGCGTGACGGGAGATGTCTCCCGGACCAAATGGTGACAAATGGTGTCTCAAAGGAACTTGAACCTGTTATTACAACCTACCGAGTGGCTACTGGGTTGTGGGTCCNAAATTACACTGGCTGTGAATTGACTGCACAGCGTGTGAATGAAAACATGGCGTTCAATGACTAGGCTAAAACGGCTGAGTAACCACACCAAGCTATAAAATATTATAATACAATGTCCTCTACTCATTTTTACTCGCTCCAATATTCTACAAAATTTCCATACATTGAAATGTGGTTGGCGCGGGCGTGCCACAACGCATTATAATCCATCATATCCACAGCATCAACTACAAAACCAAAGTATTAACCATATTATTTGTACATCCTTATTCTTACTCGTATTTTCCAGAACTCCCAATCTTGTTACCTATAAGTGTGGCTCTCATCAGCTTTACCTATACAAAATATGCACAGTATATATTACTTGGGACATTCGGCAGACTGATTCCCGGATCTATATAAATTATATAGCTTGCACTTTCTGTGGTGGTGATAGCAGTAGTAGTCCTGATCAAATATGATGAGTAACGCTGTTGTCTGAAGGGGAAGCGCTGCTGTTTGATGAGGGGGAGGAGGGTGCCGTTTTCTAAGGGATGGGGGGAGAGGAAGAGCAGGTGTGGTGGGGGTCCTGCAGGCCAGATAACGCACGAAAAGCAGTCCACCATAGGACGGGAGACATCTCCTGTCCACGAGGCTCACCATAGCCCGTGCTTCTTGCCCAGCTCCTGTGCCAGGTAAGTTACGGGCTCACCATAGCCCGTGCTACTTGGAACTTGTTCCGAGTAGCTGAATCTATAACAACAACAACAACATTCCACCATAGACTAGAGGGACACTAGTACCTCTAATGCATGGTGATCTCTACCAAGGAAACGATTTCCTTGGTAGCGGTCATCTCGGTCGGTCTTCATGTGCGTTCTAAATGGTGGATATTCTTGGGGAGGTGGATGTGGAACCACTACATCCACCACTTACATCACCACATCCATGCCCCCGCCACCCGCTCTTCCATCAACTCGTAGTCGCTTGCAACCACCACCATGGGATAGATGTACTGGCTCTACACAAGGGGCTGATTGGCCAGCCAGCGTACTTTATTCCTGAACATAAATTAAGAGCTAAAGACAACTGGATATACACTAAGCAGCAAGAGTCAAGGAGTAAGTCACTCTGTACATATGTACGTGATATTAGTTATAAACATCAGCTGACATAAAACTTCTGTGCTGGCATTGTGATTGGCCAAGGAATGAGAGGTACAATATTACCTTCTCTCTTATTGGTCAAATAAGGAGTACTAGTGTATACTCTGTACTAGGTTACCTGCTTGCCGACAAACTCCTTTAAACCATCACAGGAAAGCTTTATTGCATCATATTGCACGTGGGAAAACACCAACGGGATTCGCAAATGCCTTACAGGAAAATCGCTTTAAATAAAAGTCAAAGTGGTTAGTGATTAGGTCCAGGTTATGGGGGGTGAATGTAGAGTTGTTATGCAGAGTAGTGAGGAGGAGGGGGAGGGGTATAGAGTACGGGGAAAGGAGGTAAATGTGGGAAAACAATTGTTTTTCCAATTGGTTCTTTCAACTGGTTTTTTCAACTGGTTCCCAGTTGTGGGGGTAATACGGAATGAAAGGAGGAGGAGGAGGGGGTGCGTCAGGATTAAGCGCGCTCCCCAAACACCACCAGCCACGGAGTGGTAGAAATAGACTAAGCTTTTCTATCCCTTTGATATGTATTTTTGTCTCAATAAACGCAATTGAACTTTAACTACTAGCCAGCCAATTCTGCCATGCATCCACGCAGCCAGCCAGCTCTGGGAAGAAAACGCTTCACCTTCACTGCATAATTTCAGCTGCCAACCTCTGTCATGTCACGGGTTTCATGTCATGTCAATTTTAGCTGCCTGCCTTCCTCCTCCCACACACACACACACAAATACCTTGTCTAGATCGCTTATCCTAAAATTAAATAGTATCTAGCTATGGATATATATATATTTTATGTACTTTATAATGTGAAGATCCTAGAGGAAACGACAAAGCACTTAGGAACAACATGGAAGAGCGCCCCATTCCTATCCCAATGTTAAACTAAAATCTGGAGACTCGGAGATCAGTAAGACGAAGAGAAACAAACCTAAGAACTTGCTGAGAGCGGGGCCAAAAGGGGAGTAGAACCAATCCCGCATTTACACCCCTTTTTAGTACACTGTCTTAACCCCCATCCAAGACTTTTCAAAAGTGAGGGGAAACAACATTATCCTGGGTTAGTCTGTTAACCATCTCGCAAATTGCTGGACCACAGTCACTCGCCATTTAAGTCTTAATGTCTTAAATCCTAAAAATCCCACCTCATGATCTGTAAATGGGGGGGGGGGAATAATGATTTTTTTTAAACCCAATATAGAGCTTCCCGGGGTCTATCTACACCATGTAGGCCTATATGCAAATTAGGATCATTTTGCTGTTCACTGTGGCTTAATATTTCCAAGTGTACACGTTTGTCGTTCTGGTTATGGTCACGAGGGAACACGGCCACCAAGGAGACGCCTATATCGCTCAGAGCTTTCATTGGCACATTTTGCGGAACTAGAACTTGGCCCCGTCGTTCACGGCGTCACATCTGTAGGGGGCCCTCGTTCACAGCGTCACATCTGCGGGGGGACCCCGTCGTTCACAGCGTCACATCTGCGGGGGGCTGCCCCGTCGTTCACAGCGTCACATCTGCGGGGGGCTGCCCCGTCGTTCACAGCGTCACATCTGCGGGGGTCTGCCCCGTCGTTCACAGCGTCACATCTGCGGGGGGACCCCGTCGTTCACAGCGTCACATCTGCGGGGGGCTGCCCCGTCGTTCACATCGTTACATCTGCGGGGGGGGGGGCGTCGTTCACAGCGTCACATCTGCGGAGGGCTGCCCCGTCGTTCACAGCGTCACATCTACGGGGGGGGGCCTCGTTCACAGCGTCACATCTACGGGGGGGGACCCGTCGTTCACAGCGTCACATCTGCAGGGGGCCCTCGTTCACAGCGTCACATCTGTAGGGCGGCCCCGTCGTTCACAGCGTCACATCTGTAGGGCGGCCCCGTCGTTCACAGCGTCACATCTGTAGGGCGGCCCCGTCGTTCACAGCGTCACATCTGCGGGGGGTCCCGTCGTTCACAGCGTCACACCTGCGGGGGGGGGGGCCGTCGTTCACAGCGTCACACCTGCGGGGCAGCCCCGTCGTTCACAGCGTCACATCTGCGGGGGGCCCCGTCATTCACAGCGTCACATCTGCGGGGGGCCCCGTCATTCACAGCGTCACACCCGCGGGGGGCCCCGTCATTTACAGCGTCACACCCAGCAGTCCACATAACCGACCTCGCAACCAGACGGGCGGACTACTACTGGTGGGCTGGAGGACTGTGTCGTCCCCTCTGTACAGTCCCCTCCATCCACCACCAGGAGGGGGGGAACCAAGAGGCTCTGTCATCTCCCCTTCTACCTCGATTAGCGTCTTCCTTCCACCACAAATGTCATTTTTCTTGCAGTCGTGACAGCTACTTTATGGTGTTCTGTAAAGATAAGGCCTTCTGCAATGATTACTTCTAGATCCTTTACACTGCTTTTTCGTTCTAGTGTGATGCGATTCCGTTTTATACATGGTTTCAGTTCTTAAATTTTATTTTTTTTGCCATAGAGCAGGAGCTGGAACTTATTTACATTAAACAATTTATCTGTGGTCCATTGAAAGACCAGATTTACATCCGATTGGAGGTTTGCCGTCTCCTTTATATTGTCTACTCGCATGAAAATTCTAGTGTCGTCTGCAAATGACGATTCACTTCGCCGAAATTCATTTCCATATATATATATAATGCGTGGGGGGGGGGCTTGATAACGTGGGGCCAACTCCCCCTGCTCGAGGGACGGTTCCCATCACTCTGCTCTACCTCGTCTGATATAACCTGGCCGGAACACTCCCATCACTTTTGCACCAGCCCACCACGTGGGTATACAGCAATCCTGCGTGTGTGTGTGGGGTGGGGCGGGGAAGGGGAGTGGGGGGTTGCAACAGTTGCACGGCTGCAACCTGTGCCATTTCCCCCCCCCAAACACGACCCGCAATCATTTTACATCCAGGTTCCCAATTAATGCTGGGTGCACTGTGGAATTGTGTAGGAACGCTGCCCCATCCATCACACCCTGTCCAGATTCTGTAGCGCCAGCTGCTACCAACGCAGTGGTTTGCGTCGTTAGCTCCCAACCGTGGGTCTCTGGTTCAAAATCTGGGCAGGATGGAAGCGGCTGGGTACGCCTCCTTGTACCCGATTCCTCTGTTTATCTTCCATTAAACAGGTAGCCGGGAGTTTGCATCCTGTGGGCTGCGTCCTGGAGAAGGTCAGGAGATAGCCAAAGGGGAAACCTTGATATAACCCAGGAGGAGTCGGGGGCCCCTGTGCCCGACAACGTGAAGCAGCACCAGTGGGCGAGGGCACTAACCCACCCCCCCTCCCTGCTGCTGTGTTGCACGCCCATTGATCTAGACACAACCCTAAGCTCCTAGGACTGCGGGCTTGTTAGCGCGTATGGAAAGTAGTGCACAGGAGAGGCGTGGGACAGGATGGAACGGAGGGATCGTGCAAGAGACGCGGCGAGTGACAGACTTTAGCAGAGGATACTACTCGTGATGCGCAATGTAAAATATAGAGTTTAAGTAGAAAAATTGTACAATAGAGAATTGAAAAATTATTTGTTGAATGAGGCTCTTGAAACCGCGCCACGTGCTGTTTCTAGGACCTAGAAACTAGGACCTAGTTTCACCTAGGACGACCGCGACAAGTGCTTGAATCTACGACGACCGCACCACGTGCCTGGGAACCATGGAGGGAAAAATGACAGGTCGAGGAGTCCTGGGCAGGGCGTGTCACGTGTACAGGAGCCCCTAGAGAGGAAATGACGTGTACCTGTGGCCGACTGCGATAGTTCTCCCGGGGCCCCACCAGGGGGCCAGGCTTTTCCGGTAATCATTTTGTATATTTATGTGATGATATAAAGTTGAAACTCAGCGGGCTGCTTGTATGAATACCATACCACCATGTTTTTCACTCCAATAAATTACTTCCTTTTTGTGTAGATTTGGAAACCTGGCATTGAGCGTCTTCTATGAATTGGATGTGATCCGTCTCGTCTCGACTTGCAGGTCTCCAGCCTATCTTGCTAGAGGCTTGCGAATCTTTCTTCCCGAACCTTAAACAAATGTTGCTCTTCTCGCGTGATCGTCTTTCCGTAGATAACTTTTTATCTACAACCTACACGATATAGGATCGAAATACCAATAACTAGAGACCCTATGATTGATGATTAATGAAGATTAAGCCATCCAAAAGGTGGCACGGGCATGAATAGCCCGTAAGTGGTGGCCCTTTTGAGCCATTACCAGCATCATTAGCTGATACTGGAGATCTGTGGAGGTGCAACTACACCCTACGGAGAGGTCGTGACCTCTAGAGACCCTATAACTATTCCCTTTCTTATAATTACAAAAAACAATTGATGCGAGAATAGAATATCTGCTCCGTATTTGCTTATTCTTATTGTGAAGCGTTTGTACGTTTCTTCTGTTTGGCCGTGTTTGTTTTAGTAACTATCACATGATCTGTGTGATTTATCTCTTTTTTTTCTTTTTGCCGTAACAAATTTCCAAATGTGGATCTCGGCATTATTATTATCGATCCGGCTATCACAGCTACTGGGAATCAGGTCTTTTGAGCTGCTGCTGCTGCTGCTGTTTTAGATTCAGCTACTGGGAACAAAAAGTTCCAAGTAGCACGGGCTATGGTGAGCCCGTAGTAGACTTGCCTGGCACAGGGGCCGGGGGGGGGGCGGTAACTGTATGTTTTGTTTTGAGCTGTGTGAACGTTTTTATTTTATCCCACTGCGCGCGCAGGTCAGCTAGTCACAGTACGAGGCGGGCCACGGGTGTCGGACCCTGGCCTCTCACAAGCAGGGTTAGAGGCCAGGCGAGAGGCCAAAATTTCGCCACTTGGCCAACCTTTGTAATAAATCCAGTGACAGACACCGCCCCTGGATGCTTTAACACAGTACAGGCGCAATGCCGCGCCTTCCAATATGTCTCACGCTAGGTCGACACAACGATTTTCAGTGACGTGTTGGAAGCTTGGTGTTTGCAAGTGTCTTGTGGCCTTGGGTTACGAACTGGCACACTTTGTCACATGGGTAATAGTGTGTGATGTTGGCGTCAATCCTGCAAAATCTTATTTTCGTTCAGACAGGGAGGGACGTCCCCGGGCGCCCCTGGCGAGGGAGGGACGTCCCCAGGAGCCCCTGGCGAGGGAGGGACGTCCCCAGGAGCCCCTGGCGAGGGAGGGACGTCCCCCGGGAGCCCCTGGCGAGGGAGGGACGTCCCCGGAGCCCCTGGCGAGGGAGGGACGTCCCCGGGAGCCCCTGGCGAGGGAGGGACGTCCCCGGGAGCCCCTGGCGAGGGAGGGACGCCCCTGGCGAGGGAGGGACGTCCCCGGACGCCCCTGGCGAGGGAGGGACGTCCCCGGGAGCCCCTGGCGAGGGAGGGACGTCCCCGGGAGCCCCTGGCGAGGGAGGGACGTCCCTGGGAGCCCCTGGCGAGGGAGGGACGTCCCCGGACGCCCCTGGCGAGGGAGGGACGTCCCCGGACGCCCCTGGCGAGGGAGGGACGTCCCCGGGAGCCCCTGGCGAGGGAGGGACGTCCCCGGGAGCCCCTGGCGAGGGAGGGACGTCCCTGGGAGCCCCTGGCGAGGGAGGGACGTCCCTGGGAGCCCTGGCGAGGGAGGGACGTCGCTGGACGCTCCAGACAGGGGGAAGGGGGTTGTGCCGGAGGGGCCCACTAAGAGGGCCACGAAGGGAGGCCACTACCAGCTTCCTGGGCTCATGGAGTACATTATGCAGTAGCTCAGCTTGGTTTATGGGCCCGAATAACCCCTCCCCCTCTCTTCCGTCCCTACCCTCAACAACTCCCCCCCCCCATTTATTGAACCATGGAAAGAGGCAATCCGCTCCCCCAACCTCCCCCACTTACCAGCGCCCCCTCCCCCGCCCAGCCACAACACTAGCGCTGCTTATCAATGAAGACACTCCTACTACCACCACTACCACACTCAACGCTGTCATCACCTCCAAGTGGAACTCTTGCTCCCCCTATTCCCAACTATGCCTGCTCTGCCCCCTTTTCTGCCCCTCTCATTCCTTCAATATCCAATAACATTCAATAACGAATAACATTCAATAACATTCCTTCAATTATGATCCGAAGAGGGAACTCTTCGGATCATAAATTCCCCCCACACACACACACACACACGAGAGGAGACGAGACGCGTCCACTCATACGCGCTCCACAATGGCTCAAGACACACACAATGTTCACCGTGAGTTCACTGAAAATGTAGTTGGAAAAACGCGCGGGTGGCGGCGCTGCTGTACAGGCTTCCCTGCTCCAGGCAGGGCGAGAGGCTACCCCCTCCCCCCTCCCTCAACCCCCCCCCCCTCAATTTTTTTTAACACTTCACCCTAAAGGGCAAATCTGGGCAACTGAAGTTGATGCAACACTGAGTCAAAATAGAACCAAGTTGAGCCAACGTTACTCAAATGTTTTTTTGGCCAGCTGCGCATGCGCCTGCATCTTTCATTCATATTTAACGAACTTTGAAATTCTCCCCTTTTTTTTCCCCAGCGCATTTTGCTAATATTAGCAAAATTATTCACTATTATTATTAGGGACGGCTTCCTTTACTTCCTATCCTAATTTGCTCATCTCTGTCCATCCACTTCTCGCCTCTTTTCTATCCAACNTTCAGAACACTTATTCTGGTCATATATAAGACCAGAGAGATGATGCGTCTCCGTCACTCTAGGAAGGTCTAGAACTGTGGGCTCAGGCGATCTAGACAAAATCTAACCAAAGAAGGGAGGAGCAGGAACTAAAAAAAAAAAAGTGCTGGATTTTGTGAGAGGCTGTTTTGTACTACTGCATCATGGTGGCGGGCTTGACTATTTCATCGGATAGATTTTGTTGGGCTGGCGCATTTTGTGACTGCGAAAATTTTATAATGGCCTTCAAAATTACAATAGGCGTTAGCAAGGGATCAATAATATAGGCACTAGAGGCGGTCACATAAGGGAAGAGTCATTATAAGGCAAGATACATCTTGCCTAGTATCTTGCTAATTCAAATAATTTATATATTCAACTAATATTGACGTAAATTATTTGAGTGGTCAGTGTCCGCATACATTCACTGCCCCTGATTATTTTAGAGTTTAGCTTCACTGCACCTGATTATTTCAGGGTTTAGCAATACCGTACATACTGGTTATATATTTCAGATTCTCCTGTTCCTTTGATAGATGTTCGGTTACTTAAATGCCGGAAATTATTCCGAATAATAATTTACACCTAATAAAATACACCTAAATTCGCAAATAAATAAAAAAGCCACTTAAAACTAAAATATTGATCACAAAAAACCTTAAGTCAAAAAGTAGAGCTTCTGTTAAAAAATGCAATTTCTAAAGAGTAAATGTTAAATAAAAGACAGACAGGAGTTTTGTCTAAGTCGTGGCCAGCACGGTGTAGAGAGAAGAAACAGGATCACTCTCAGATGACCGAGACTACCAACGTCTGTAGGAGAGGCACAAGCAAGTCTTTAAAAAAAAGAGTCCAGGGTGGGAGCCGCTCTGCTGGAATCCAGGAAGTCAACGTCGGCGAGAACGCCACTAAATCTTCATATCGCTAACCCTAAGCATGTAGGAAGGGTGCTCGATTTCAAGATCACGAAGTACCGCATCGGTACGGATGCGCATGATGCCTAAAAGAAATAATAGATATTAATAGACATAGGGGAGCCGGTCGGCCGAGCGGACAGCACGCGGGACTTGTGAGCCTGTGGTCCTGGGTTCGATCCCAGGCGCCGGCGAGAAACAATGGGCAGAGTTTCTTTCACCCTATGCCCCTGTTACCTAGCAGTAAAATAGGTACCTGGGTGTTAATCAGCTGTCACGGACTGCTTCCTGGGGGTGGAGGCCTGGTCGAGGATCAGTGTCCGCGGGGGACACTAAAAAGCCCCGAAATCATCTTAAGATAAGATAATACTAGGGATAATCATGTCTACAGTGAAAGGACAAGAGGTTGGTTTGGTGCTATGCAGGCGGCGGCCTAGTGTATGGTACTTTCAGGAGGGCCAACAGACCTTAAAACGAGGTAACGAGTATCCTACAGGAGAAGCCAGACGGATACCGTGAGTGGAGCCATTGCTTCAGTCCCTTGTCTATCCTCCTGGAGCGATGCGCAAGCCAAGGACCGGCTGGGAATGGGGAAATACTGTATAGTGTGGGGGTAGTGTGGTGTAGTAGTGAGAGGTATAGACATCGCTCGAAACCTATCTCCTTAATCGCACATCAACTGGTTAGGGAGGGGGGGGTCCCCACCACAAGCGAGCGTTCCCCCCCCCCCACACACACACACACACACGTGGGAGGCAGGACCAAAGAGCCAAAGCTCAACCCCCGCAAGCACAAATAGGTGAGTACGTGTTTGGGTGGAACACGAACAAGCGGACACAGGTCGAAACTTAGTACCCAAATGCGCCACAGACACATTATAAATATTTTTTTTAGTGTTAGAGTAGTTAAAAAATGGAATGCATTGTGGTGGAGGCAGACGCCCTACACAGTTTCAAATGTACATTTGATAAGAGCCCAATAGGATCAAGAATCCGTACACCAGTTGATTGACGGTTGAGAGGCGGGACCAAAGAGCCAAAGCTCAACCCCCCCGCAAGCACAACCAGGCGAGTGTACAACTAGGTGTGTGTACAACTAGGTGTGTGTACAACCAGGCGAGTGTACAACTAGGTGTGTGTACAACCAGGCGAGTGTACAACTAGGTGTGTGTACACACACAACACCAGCGTCATCCGGTGCCCGCCTCCGCCCCAACTGTTCCACCGCGCTCAACAATGCCAGACACATTATGTGTAGAGGCGAGCAAACAGGTGTGCACCAACATTCATCAAGATGGCCAGCGAGAGGGGTACCTTGCGATGTTTTCAGGGGCTCAACGTCCCCGCGGCCCGGTCCTCTATCACGCTGGTCGCTGGAAGGAGGCCAGCTCAGCTCCTTCCAGCTCCTTCCTCCTTCCAGCTGAGCTCGGCACAACCGAGCTGAGCTCACACAAGGGACTTCATCCGAGGGCCTTACAGAGGCCTCGACCAGGCCTCCTTCCAGCGACCAGGCTGGTCAGAGGCCTCGACCAGGCCTCCTTCCAGCGACCAGGCTGGTCGGAGGCTTCGACCAGGCCTCCTTCCAGCGACCAGGCTGGTCAGAGGCCTCGACCAGGCCTCCTTCCAGCGACCAGGCTGGTCAGAGGCCTCGACCAGGCCTCCTTCCAGCGACCAGGCCTCCTTCCAGCGACCAGGCTGGTCAGAGGCCTCGACCAGGCCTCCTTCCAGCGACCAGGCTGGTCAGAGGCCTCGACCAGGCCTCCTTCCAGCGACCAGGCTGGTCAGAGGCCTCGACCAGGCCTCCTTCCAGCGACCAGGCTGGTCGGAGGCTTCGACCAGGCCTCCCTTCCAGCGACCAGGCTGGTCAGAGGCCTCGACCAGGCCTCCTTCCAGCGACCAGGCTGGTCAGAGGCTTCGATCAGGCCTCCTTCCAGCGACCAGGCTGGTCAGAGGCCTCGACTAGGCCTCCTTCCAGCGACCAGGCTGGTCAGAGGCCTCGACCAGGCCTCCTTCCAGCGACCAGGCTGGTCAGAGGCCTCGACCAGGCCTCCTTCCAGCGACCAGGCTGGTCAGAGGCCTCGACCAGGCCTCCTTCCAGCGACCAGGCTGGTCAGAGGCCTCGACCAGCGGGGTAAACGCATGGCGCCAAGCTGGTCTTCTGCCTGTACGCCGAATTTAAAGGGGAAACCTGACCAAAATTCGCCAATACTTACTAATCAACACATTACACAAGACTAAATTTTTATAATATTCAAATTAAGGTTTTTAGACCTTACTAGTCAGCTTTGCCACAAGTAAACATGCTTAGGTACTCTGCAAAATGCTGACAACTTGTAGTTTTAAATGTAGTTATTTTCTTGGTACAAATACAATTTTTGTATTAGTAAATGTATGTTTAGTACATTTCTAGTTGGGTTAGTTCACAAACGTTTACAATTTACCTAAATCTTAAAACTGTACATGAATGTCTGACAATACAATTTAAATAACTAATCATTAATTGACTTAATACAAAATTCACACCTCTCTATGGGAAGAGGAAGACTCCCAGACTCCCTCCCCCTCGCTTGGGAAGTGGAAGCACTCCCAGAACCCCATCAAGCAGGCATCAAGTGTCTGCGGCGTCTTTCCATTTCTGGCTTTCTCCATGTCCCTTTTTAACTGTCTCCTTCACCTGAACACCAGCTAAAAGTCCCAGTTCCTTCCACAAGGCCCACAATCGTCCAGCGACTCCCACACCACCCATACTGGCGAGACTCCAGACATCCTCCCTACATCCAGACCTCTATCACCCCCCCCCCTAGCACATACACACAACCCCCCTCCCCCATCAGCACATACATGGTTGCCGAGTGTGTTTAGCAATTCGATTGCACAAATTGATCAAAATAGATTCGTAGGATATTTTCCCCTCTAGGATTTTTCATTTTTTTTTTTAAATTGAGAAACGATACTCAAGTTTTTTATATTTATATTTTGCACGTGTGATAAAGCCTTTTGGATTCGTTCCTATCTCCTGCAAGGCTCGTTCTTTATTTTACATTTCATTACGTTGTGTTCACACAGCCACTGCAGTACGCAGACACCTTGACGGGGAGGGAGAGGGGGGTTTAAGAGCTAACGCTCAACCCTACAAGATGTGTGGAGAGTGCGTGTGCTCTGGGAGACGTGTCCTAGCCTAAGTAAGCTGCAAGGTGCGGTTGAGGACCACAACGGCATCAACTCGCCCGCTCAAACTCCCGCCCGTATGCAGGCTTGGGGAGTAGAAGAACTCCCAGAACCCCAACAACCAGGAATTGAAGTTAGGGATTAATGTTTTATGCCCCAGGTGGTGGTGGTGGTTTTAGATTCATCTACTCTGAACAAAACTTTCAAGTAGCACGGGCTATGGCGAGCCCGTAGTGGACTTACAGCCCCTGTGTGCCAGGTAACTTCTATAATGTCCCAGGTAACCTATTTAGTTTACGAGGGTAATGAAGCCTACCCACTACCCCACTACACGAGATAATAACAGTATACATACCCTTCGAGATAAAATAAAGACACTTTTCTACAGGAACTGCCGGATCAACTGGGTTGTCACCGCGGGGATGATACTGCTTGACAGTGTTTATCAGGGTGTCCAGTCTGGACCATAATAGGTTCACTTAATTATACTCCAGGCGAGTGTTCGTCATTTGGGTTATGGTGTAATCCTCGGGAGGGTTGTAACCCACACCATTAACCAGGAGGCCAGCTGTTTTGTTCCGAGTAGCTGATCTATAACAAGTTCCAAGTAGCACGGACGGGCTATGGTGAGCCCGTAGTGGACTTACCTGGTGCAAGAACGGTGCGCCAGGAGGCCTGGTCAGAGACCTGGCTTTGGGAACCTTGACAACACCCCCCCCCCTCTCCCCGTACACTCCGTAAGGCAACCCCAAGGTAAGGTAAGTAACGGCTTCATTATACTGGTCTGTGGCACGGTTGTGTTATGAATCGGTCCATTACCAACTAGAAGTGCCGGACCAACCAGGCTGTGGTGGATATCTGGGCCTGCGGGGCCGCTCCAAGCAAACAGTCTGTTGGACCAAGTTATCACAAGTCGAGCCTGGCCTCAACCCTCTCCAGGTAGGCTCAGCCACCGGCTCCCTCCCGGGTTCGATCCCGGGCGCTGGTGAGACAACAATGGGCAGAGTTTCTTTCACCCTGATGCCCTGTTACCTAGCAGTAAATAGGTACCTGGGAGTTAGTCTGCTGTCACGGGCGCTTCCTGGGGGTGGAAGGCTTGGTCGAGGACCGAGACCGCGGGGACACTAAAGCCTCGAAATCATACTCAAGAATAACCTCAAGGTATGCTTCAGGTCCAGAGTCCTGATAAACGCTACGTCACAGTTGTCAGTGTTCCATCCCCCGATGATACCAGTGGTTGTTCACTTTGCGTTCCCTCCGTCCTGCCTCAGCTCCTGGTCCCATACACCTTCCAAGTGCTGCCTAGTCATATTGGCATAGCAGTTTCTCCCGATAGTTGCTCAAATAGTTTTGTGAAACATTTTAGCTTACTGCTACCGTTTACTAGAGTGAAAAGGGGGGAAGAGGGATGGAAGGAGGTGGGAATATTGGAGAAGAGGGTTAGAGGTGAGATGGGGGGGGAGGGGAGGAGAAGGCACGAGATGAGATAGGGGGGGAGCGACCCGGGAGTAAACCGGGTACCCCTATCTAGTTTCTATATGGAGATAAAACTTCCAGATACCACTAATATAGCCTACCAAAGGCACGTACATCAGCAGATGCAGCCCCACGCCACAAGAGAGGTAGTAAAGTAATGGCAACAGCAGCAGACGACCGGCCGCACTAACATATCACGTGGTAAAGTCTGGGTGTGATTAGTAGTCGATTCTCTATGTTTATGAAGGGAAAAACTCGACGTAATATTTATGATAGCATCCATTGATGTCACAACAGATTCTTGATATCTTGTGTTTCCCTTAAAGATGTCACACTGCAACCTGTTACCGTTGCTTTATTTTTAATGATTTTTTTTATTTTTTGTATATTAAAAATGAGTGCCGCCGTGCAATCTTTAGGAATCAATCCTTGTAGTGTGTCGGGTTACTGTAAGGCCCTCAGATGGAGTCCCTTGTCAACTCTGCTCGGTTGTGCTGTCCTGAAGGTTGTGCATGTCCTCAGCTGTGTGTGTAAACAAGGCTCTCGAGGAGAACCCAGCACGCCTCTCGTATGGCTAGAGAGGGTCAAGAGGTTCTTCTACTCCCCGAGCCCGGCCTGGACTCTGGCTTGGGCTAACTTGCTCCAACAGGCTGTTGCTTGAAGTGGCCCCCGCAAGCCAGCATAGATAGCCATGA
>WNGS01033470.1:7936406-7998795 GCA_020271785.1 Procambarus virginalis
TAAATTTAGGCAGTAATGACCTCTGCACAATCTCAATTTTGCCAAACTTTAATGGAGACATTTGCTTTGATGCATCGAGTTTCCTTGGGATATCTCCACTTCTAATTCTATATTTCAGTTTGGTTCAGAACAAAGTGCAAACTGCATGAATTTTAGATCTTTATGTTAGAACTGCTAGCTAACTAGCTTATAACAGTTTAGAGAATGAATACATTATACTGTATTACATTACATTACTCAGATACAATGTAATGCAATGTTGAACCTCATTAGCTCGTATTGATTTATGCAGCGTGTACCAATTCTCTATTTCAGTTTGGTTGAGAACTAAGTGCAAACTGTAGGAATTTTAGATCCTTTATGTCAGCACTGCTAGCCAACTAGCTATGAGCAGTTTAAGGGATGAATATATTACATTGTATTACTTTACGCTGCATTACGTAGTGTGTGTGTACTCTAAATTACAGCAGGCATCACTATTGATGTAAGTTTCATTCAGCTCATGCCTTATACCAATCCCATTACAGTACTGTTACTGTAGTTACGTTAATCCTTGGCAACCTGCCCAATATCCATGTTAGGTAGATGTGCCAGTTCATCTTAAAATGACATTTTTTTTTATTAATGACATCATAAATCAGTCATTTTTGTGCAAATTGGATCACCTCATCCATAAAGCTGATGACCTGATAATTTAGCCTGTCTTTAATCACCTGGCTCCTGTTACGGTAATGCAAGAACTTTGGGTCTTCTTCATTTGATTCTTATTTACTGTGTAGTTCTCAGTTCCTGCTTCCCACCTCACTATGATAAAATCAGCTAGAAATGAGTATGGTTTATTATTTCTGTTCCCCTTGGTGCTCTGCTTCCAGCCAATATTTGTTCAAATCTATTTTAGTCTTTGCCTCGTGGCACTGTTTGTTGAACAATGGATTAATCCTGTGTTTTTTTCTTTCTGGACTTTCTGGCATGGAATAATCTCTTGCAGTTATAGTACACCTCCTGGCAATGAATTCCACGATTTCAATTGTGGAACACCTCTAGGTCAAGTGCTTGATGCACTTTACTCTCTAATTCTTTTATTTTGGTGTCAACTTCCTTCAGGCTGCAATCTAACTGCTTTCTCAGTATACTTTTGTTTTTCAAACTCCCTTCCCTCCCCCCCCTCCCCTTCCCCCATACAGTGGCTTGTCAAATGTTAGTATCTCAATGTTGGCTTCGTTTTGCATTATGATGATCACAAGGAAATAATTTTAATTTACATTAGTCGACTAAAGTTTAACAAATTCATTATTACATCGGTGTGAGGGAGGGGAGCGGGTACATGTGCGAGGGGAAGAGGAGAGGAGGGGGGGTGCACGAGTGTCTGGGGAGGAGGTTTGTGCATGCGTACTCCCCTAGTTCTGCTTGCAGGGTGAGCTTCGGCTCTGGTCCCTGCTCTAAACAGTCAGTCAGCTGGTGTACAGGTTCCTGAGCCTATTCGACTATCGTACTCACACTTGAAACTGTACAGTATTGCCTCAAGATTTCGCGTGTCATGAAGTAAGTCCCTTCTCTCCAGATGTTTAAGGTTTTTTCCTCACTATTTCCATCACCTTGCATGGTATAGAAGTTAGGGACACTGGCCTGTAGTTCAGTGCCTTTGCATGTTGCCCTTTTTGTATATTGGGACTACAGTAGCAGTCTTCCATTTCTGGTAGGTCTTCTGTTTCTAGTGATTTATTATACACTGTGGAGAGTGGCAAAGTGCTTCTGCACACACCATAGTACCCATGGTGAGGTTCCGTCAGGTCCAACAGCCTTTCTCACGTCCAGGTCCAACAGATACCTCTGCATCTCTGGTAATTTCAAACCCTTCCAAGGTTGCCTGGGATTTTAAAGGATAAAGTTAAGGGATTTCTCCTCGTTATGTTGTGAAGCCCTCCTGGAATTTCTTGTCGAATTTTTCACACCTCTCATTCTGTGTACCTGTCCTCACCATTTCTCAGTTTCATCACTTGTTCTTTTATTGTTGAGTTCCTCCTGATGCGACCAAGAAGCAAATATGGTTATGCCATGGTTTTATTTGCATTATTATTTTCAGACTCTGCTGCTCTGCTCACTCTCCGGTACTCATTCCTGGCTCTCGGTAATCTCTCTCTGCTTTCTGGTGTTCTGGTATTTCTGCAGCTACTCCACGAACTTTTATATAATTTCTTTTGCTTCCATACACTCCCTATTAACCAATGGATTCCTCTTCTTGCTAATCTTGTTTTTCCTTCTGGGTCAGGATAAACTTGTTTACTACCTCCTGACACTTTTGGGCAACATAATCCATGTCTTGTACAGACTTAGCACCGAGTAATGTTTCTCATAGTAATTCTATTAGGAATTTTCTCATCTCCTCATCGTTCCCCTTTCATTATGCCAGCCCATTGTTTTCTAGTTCTTTTTTGGGGCAGATTACTCCTAATTGTACCAGATACTCAAATATCAGTACAATGTGGTCACTCATTTCCATGGGAGCTTCCAACTTAACTTCTCTTACGTCAGATTCAGGGCGAATATTGGAAAAAGTCTAGCCAGTTCATCTTCCCCTCTCATTCTTGTGGGTCCCTTGACATGTTGGTTTAGAAAGTTTCTTGTTGCCACGTCCAGCAGCTTAGCTCTCCAGGTATCTGGTCCTCCAAGAGAATCTCTGTTCCCAAAATCTTCCCATAGTTGAAGTCTTCCATGATTAGCTGTCTGGAACTGTTCCTGCAAGAAGCAAAAGCTGCTCTCTGTTATATTAATGGTAGTCACGTTGTTTATTCCATCATATTCCTGTCCGAGTCTTCCGTCGTTTGGTACGGTTATTTATTACTACTACTACTATTTTGTCTTCTAATTGCTATGGTGCCCGTTATGTAGTCACTGAACCCTTCACAGACCAGGATAACCATCTCCTCGAGCTCCAGTCTTTTATCAGCAGACCCACTCCACTTCTTCCTCCCCTCTTTCCTTAATACATCACAGTAGTAGGCATCCTGCAGTCTTGGGAGACTATGGAGTTGCGCTCAGGTTGCCAAGACTGGAGGGAGAAGCTGTTACTATGTTACTACATAGTACAGGTATTCCTGCAGAAACACTGCATTTGCTGTGACTTTCACTGGTTTTGTTTCTGTGCGTGCTATTATGTCCGAGTTTTCTTCTTGCGACCTTTCTCCAAGTTAACTTGTTTCCATTTGCAATCCCATCTATATTTGTGTACATTGTGCTTTAAAGCTCACTTTCGTCTGTTCATTTTCACTTCCTCTCCCTCCTTGATGGACATTCTGCTGGTGTAGGAAGGGAACCTTCCATGGGTGTGGTAATTTGTGAGATGGTTAACAGTGCCTCGGAGGATTCTGGGGTGAGGGGTCAAAGGAAAGGGAAGTCAAGGAGGGTAAGGGGTCAAAGGAAGGGGGAAGTCAGGGAGGGTATGGGGTGAGGGGGGGTAGGATGAACATCTGAATCTGGATAGGGAGGGTTCGGGGGATGAGAAGGGTTTCTACGGGGGAGCAAGGAAGAGGAGTTGCACTCTTCTCTCGGGTTGCTGGTTCCCCACTTCCCCTCTGGGATATAGGGTTGGGGGGACAGTGGTTTCCCCGGTTCTCTCCTCTCTTCCTTGCATCTGCTACACTGCCTCTCTCATCCCTTGTCATGTCCCTCTGAAGGAATACTTTTTTGTATCCTCTTACATTTAACAGTTGGCTCTTCTTTGCTAGAATTTCCTCCTTTGTGCTTTGTAGTCTTCTTCATAAACACTACCATGATCAGTTGATCTCGGTCCTTGTTGCACAAGCCTAGCCCGAAAAACGTCTATATGCTTTGTTCAACCCCTCCATTTAAACCCCTTGTAATGTGCGCGCGCACTTATCTGAGAGATTAAATCAAATATCCCCATACAAGATGAACCTTTATCAAAACTTCAATCCTTTTATGACACACCTGCCCAACACACAATACTTCAGAAGAGACACTTGCCGATGGCAATAACGAGAACACGTGGCTCACCTTGGCGGGGTCTTGGTGCGAGCCACAAAGGAATCGGGCACGTCGACAGCCATTTCGCGGTGACCCGGGTCGAACTCGACCATGCTGATCATGTTGTCGAGGCCAATCTCGGGGGCAGAGATGACGGTGGGGGGATCTCGCGACTCCCTCCCCTTGCGGGAGTGCCGTGGGGTGCTGCCCCCTGTGCCTTTGTGGCGGGGGGTGCCGCGCCCCACCTCCCCACTACCGCTGCTCCCTCCCGATTTGCGAGAGCTGAAACAAAATGAACAAATTACAACATCTCTAAAACGTTGTTATATCGGAGACTACTAATTAAAATTAACCATGATGTATAACAATTAACTGCACTCTGGATATCATCAATTAAATAAATGGGATAAAAATATGCTACGCAGTTCAGCTAATTTAATCAAGATAACATTTCAACACGGACTTCACACATGACTCATTACATTAAAACATAGAAAACTATGTCCACATTTGCAACATATCAATTTATTTCATATGTACCAATAGGAGAAAGGTTGTACAAAATACCCGGGAAAGAGTAAAATTAACTTTCAACAAAAACTTACTAACCCAGTCATAAACTTGAGCATCGTGACTGATCCTCAAGCCCACGGCTTCACGTTAACCCGATACCAATGTCGCCCATGGCGGTAAATGTTCTCTATGTACACTAATGTGTCTGTTTCACTGCACTCTTTATACACAAGTCTGTAGGAATGTGCCACTGCTAGTTCTCGCTGTGTTACCCATTGTCAAACTGGTAACCATCATCTTTCATGGTTTGGTCCTTGTTCTTCTATTGAACTATCGACCAGATTACACGCAGTCCACTTGGATTTAATGTTACATTATCCTCACACGCATGTTTCCATCGAGTTTATCTTCGATTCTTTGTATAAGACAAGCAAAATTGTTCTAATATTTTCATAAAAGTTTCATGAAAACACCTTTATAAACATTGCCCAAGTTTAATTAATTGCAGTATACTGCCAACAAAGCTGGTAGCCTATAGTTCCCTAGGGTCCCAGACACCGGACATGTCCCAAGAGGACCTCTTTCAGTGGTCTGTGGCGTCTCAACACTGCTGCTCTTACCTCGTGCACAGCGTCCAAGCAACTTCTTATCCAAGCCTGTGGAATGCATCATTACTCACCCAGATTTGATATTATATGGAGATAACGTCAGCCCGAAGAGACTTATCGCCCTCACCTGCAGTTCACATTCCGACGTAAGTGATATCCAGAGAGGAAGACGGAAATTGTATTTCTGTAATCCTCCTCGCGCTTTACACAAAAAACGAAGTGGAATCGCCTCTTTGACACAGGTATGCGCGGGTTTAGAAAATATTATTTCGATGCGCAAAAATTACTTCTGTAGAAACCACGGAAAAACTACGAGCTGATATTAATAAAGTTTTCGATTAGGCAGCAGAAAATAACATGATCTTTAACAGTAATTAATTACAGGTTGAAGTCCTGATAATTAAAACAAATTCTGTGATTGTCTTTGTATACAAGTCACCAAATCCTCAGCAGTTTAAAAGACCCAACTTAAGAAAATAGAATACTGCTTACAAAGCCCCACAAACCCTACCCCTAACATCGTCTTTCTTGGCGATTTCAACTTAAGGTATATAAAATTGACAAATGTGGCAAATATTGACATAGCGGGAAGAATCTCAGGAAGCAGTCTGAATGGACAGTCACACGCAACTAACCTCTTCCAGATGTGACAGATTTCCTTATAAACCAGCAAATGGTAGAACCAATTAGAAAAACACCCTAGACGTTATTTTTACAAACAACGATGAACTGGTTGATACCTGGTTGATGGGGTTCTGGGAGTTCTACTCCCCAAGCCCGGCCCGAGGCCAGGCTTGACTTGTGAGTTTGGTCCACCAGGCTGTTGCTTGGAGCGGCCCGCAGGCCCACATACCCACCACAGCCCGGTTGGTCCGGCACTCCTTGGAGGAATAAATCTAGTTTCCTCTTGAAGATATCCACGGTTGTTCCAGCAATATTTCTTATGCTTGCTGGGAGGACGTTGAACAACCGCGGACCTCTGATGTTTATACAGTGTTCTCTGATTGTGCCTATGGCACCTCTGCTCTTCACTGGTTCTATTCTGCATTTTCTTCCATATCGTTCACTCCAGTACGTCGTTATTTTAATGTGCAGATTTGGTACTTGGCCCTCCAGTATCTTCCAAGTGTATATTATTTGATATCTCTCAACCGGGCTGATTTGGGGCAATGATTACAAACTCGGATCACAACCTAATCGAATTTCAGACAAGCCTGGACAACAGACCTGTGCAGCCAGCCTCAAATCCGTGAAGAGAATTCAGCAAATTCAATTTTGTAATAAACTGATTTAAATGTAAACGAATAAACCAAAACCTTGCAGAAATATGCTCGGAAGAACATCTAGAATCTTGATAATGCAAACATCTAGATGATGCAAGCGCATCGAGGAGAAAAGCACAGGAACACTAGAAATGTGTGGAAGGTACATACCGGTAAAATAAATAAGAGAAAAAGATCCAAACGGGAATGAGAACAACGTTCTCCCTATAGGTGAAGAAAAACAGCAGAACATCTCAAACGCTCCACTATCAACAAGGAAAGTCACGTAGAGAAATAAAAATGATTGCGCTCAAGCTATAAGAATGAAAATCCAGAAGAGGCAAAGAGAGCAAAATGTCATACAAGAACTAGAGTAATCTGAAATACTTTTTCTCATATGCAAACTCTTGACCAGACCATCAAGCCAAGAGACCTGGTCAGAGACCGGGCCGCGGGGACGTTGAGCCCCGAAATCAACGCAAGGTAACCCACAAGGTAACAAATAGATTCCTTTCTGATCGAGAAAGGATTTTAAACACAAATCTCACTAGTTAGAACTCTTAAATTCCATCGTTTTAATGCAACGTTTTATGGACGCGCTCATAAAACTAAGACAGGTGCTCTAGATAAAGGTACTGTCCAGATAAGTCCGTGGATATCTTTTTTCCCCGCTACTCGCAGATAACACGTGTGTGATAAGATACCATCATTACACACAACTGAACACAAACTATGTGATAACGAATATTTCAACCATCACGAGTCTCAACCGGCACACATTCTGAACATTTCGGAGGGGCTAACCAGGTATAATAATATGTATACATATACATATATACTGCAATATGTATCCACATAGTATACATAACTATGTGAAGCGAAGCAATGAGAGGGCGACTGTGCGCAGTGGGGGTAAAAAACGCATCAGAACGGGCCTAGGCTTCCACATGCTGTTAGGCATAAAATATGCCTTATGACGTATGCCTGGCTATAGTGGTATATCCCACCTCTCAATCCCTCGCCCGACGCTTCAATCCCACTCCCCAAAGATCCACACATCCAACACCAAGACCTCTTGTTCAACTTGTTAGCTTTTGACAAGAGGAAGCGTCCGCATTTGAATCCTACTTTCAGTTAAGTTTAAGCGCGAGGCGAGTGAGAGTGATAGTAGTGTGAGGTAAGCGAGAGGGGGGAGGGGGGAGAAATGAGCTATAGGGGGGAATGGGTGGAGGGATCTAAGAGTTGAGACACGTTGCCACCAAATACCTCGTATTGATTACATCCACCAGGGTGTGCTGCCGGCCAGTGCTTGCCCCATTATGCAAGTCAACGTCGCTGGCGGCACGGTCACCAAACACCCATTCATATCGACAAGGCTGCACCCCAAACCAAACACTGATATGAGAGCTGGAGCTCTATCTAGCTAGCACTCGGCCCACACACGGATCGTCAACGAGGTTAGGCATTTAGAATATCCGGTCCAGATCTGTCATTCACAATTCAATACTTAACACAAGTCAGCGAGCTCTAGAGGGCCAGCGCGGACCCGGAGACAAAAGGTGAGCCTAGGAGCACCAGTAGGCCGACCTTTGAGATGCCGAGAGGCGTGAAAGTAGCAGATGAAGTCTCCATCTCTCCCTCTAATGGCTCTCCGATACGCGCACATACGATAACGTCCGCCAACACGCGCGTGCAACCACTCTTCTGATAACCAGCTGATCTGCCCCCTACTCCTGACAGAGCCGGGTAAAAGTGGGATTCTTATTCACGGTTTTGACTAATATCTCGCCTGCGCCAGGTGGCTCCTTGCGACGAATTGTCCCCATTTTGGGGTTTCCGAGCTTTATAGTGGGAATACTTGTTTTTCTAACCCCCCCCCCTCTCCCCTTCTGTCTTCCTGATCAATCAGGCTGTGATTTGTATGTCAGGTGGCGAGCAGCTGTGTCTAACATCCTGATGCACCAGACCATCAACCAAGACAGAGGGACAGAGACCGGGCCGCGGGAACATTTATTCCCGGAACCAACACAAGGGCAGCAGCGAGATTCGTGTCCCTGTGTGGCTCAATAACAGGGAGGAGAGTGGCTCAATGACAACAGGGATCTGTTATTCCATTACCTTGAGTTTACGTTCGGCCAATTCTACTAGCTATTGTTCCCCCCAAGCCCAGCCTGGGGCCAGGCTTGTCTCGTGGTAACTTTATCTAAAAAGGCTGCTATTGCTGCTTGGCGCGGCCTGCAGGCCTGCATATTACTACACAGGTTGTGTATGCCTGGAGAAGGTCCTGGGAGCTGTTCTGCTCCCCCAAGCCCAGCCTGGGGGCCAGGCTCCATTTGTCAAAAGCGTTACGTTTTACAAGAATATCCGCACTAAAGATGATGACAATATGGCAGTTAGGTGGAAAGGAAATGGGCGACTGGATAATTAAAAAAGCAAAAGGAACGGGGAGGAGAGGAGGGAGAAGGTGAGGGAGAGTGGGTCACTGACGAGAGGGAGTCCATATACCGAGTATTGATAAACAGTAAGGCAGGTGGGGTTTGGGGTTACCCAGTAGCACTATCGTTCATTGGTACTGCACACCTTAGTCCATCCCCATACAGGCATCGTCCATAAAGGCATTGGTAAATGCCTTTATCCACGATAGGCTTCCTCTCCACCCTGGACGACGAGCGAGCAAGTTCACCCTTGTATGAGGCCTCCAGCATTATTGCTGTTTGATAACATTATTGAGTGTACACACAACGAAATAAACTTTTCAAACTGAGGTTACCTTGAGATGATAAGATCTTACCATCTTACCGTATGATACCTTAAGATGGTTACCTTGAAATGGTAAACAGAGTCTTTTTGTGGTAGGTAGCCTCGTGTTAATGTATCAAAATTTGTAAACTGTATATGCCATTTAACCTCCAAGACGTCTGTAAACTCTGTAATTGTTTTAAGTTACAAAATTGTAACTTAAAAACTAGCAACATCATATGGCCATGATAGTTTTCCCCATCCCAAATATAGGCAATTATTCTGATATGCACTCCCCCCCCCCCCTATGCACTCCTGTTTATATTTTACTTGTTATAACTATGTAGACCAACGTACATATATTTACGCAATAGGCAATTAGTAGAATTTCGTGCTATTCACTTTTTATAAAAGAGACCGGAAAAAATTAGCTAAAAAAAAAACATATATTTTTAGGCCTAGTATAACACTCTTATGTTTATCTTAGGTCTAGGATAGTTAGGTTTTATTAGCAACATAAAACCAAAACCTCATCCGGTTTGTCCAAAGTCAATACTACAAATTCTACTTTTCTGTCTAATACGTCAATATATGTACGATGGTCATATCAATTACTTGTTACTACATAGTACTCTCTATACAGGAAGATGGGCTAACTCGATGATATAATTCAACTGACCAAGACTTGACACAAATTCACCCGACGCATTTCCTGAGTATTCTACGTCTATTAGACGAGCAATGAAACGGTGAATGAACACGAACTGAAGGTTAGAGTGTGTTGGTGAACAATGGCGAGGCCGCGCCACCCATCATGGCCAAGAGCAAGAGGCGGCGGCATCATCATCCTCCTCCTCCTCGTCAGGCCGGCATGGACCACAACAAGGTAGGGAAGTGCACAGATTCACCCGGGTGTTGGCCAGCGCCGGGCCCACACGCATCCGGCCCCCCCACCCCGACCGGCCACCACCCCGACCCCGCGTCCACAACCCAGGCAACCAGCAACGAGACGCAACAACCATGCGAGAACACATTCAGAACGAACAAATCCACAAGGGCCGTGACGAGGATTCGAACTTGTGAATCAGGCAGGATTAAGGCAGTGTCTGGGATGCTCCCGGACGCAGGTTCGAATCCTCGTCACGGCCCTTGTGGATTTGTTCATTTGATGCATCACGTTAGTGTGATCTCTGTGTGCATATTCAGAACACTTATTCTGGTCATATATAAGACCAGAGAGATGATGCGTCTCCGTCACTCTAGGAAGGTCTAGAACTGTGGGCTCAGGCGATCTAGACAAAATCTAACCAAAGAAGGGAGGAGCAGGAACTAAAAAAAAAAGTGCTGGATTTTGTGAGAGGCTGTTTTGTACTACTGCATCATGGTGGCGGGCTTGACTATTTCATCGGATAGATTTTGTTGGGCTGGCGCATTTTGTGACTGCGAAAATTTTATAATGGCCTTCAAAATTACAATAGGCGTTAGCAAGGGATCAATAATATAGGCACTAGAGGCGGTCACATAAGGGAAGAGTCATTATAAGGCAGGATACATCTTGCCTAGTATCTTGCTAATTCAAATAATTTATATATTCAACTAATATTGACGTAAATTATTTGAGTGGTCAGTGTCCGCATACATTCCTGCCCCTGATTATTTTAGAGTTTAGCTTCACTGCACCTGATTATTTCAGGGTTTAGCAATACCGTACATACGGTTATATATTTCAGATTCTCCTGTTCCTTTGATAGATGTTCGGTTACTTAAATGCGGAAATTATTCCGAATAATAATTTACACCTAATAAAATACACCTAAATTCGCAAATAAATAAAAAAGCCACTTAAAACTAAAATATTGATCACAAGAAACCGTAAGTCAAAAAGTAGGGCTTTTGTTAAACAAGGCAATTTCTAAAGAGTAAATGTTAATAAAAGATAGACAGGAGTTTTGTTTAAGTCGTGGCAGCACAGTGTAGAGAAAAGAAACAGGATCACTCTCAGATGACCGAGACTCCGAACGTCTGCAGGAGAGGCACAAGCAAGTCTTAAAAAGAGTCCAGGGTGGGAGCCGCTCTGCTGGAATCCAGGAAGTCACGTCGGCGTGAACGCCACTAAATCTTCATATCGCTAACCCTAAGCATGTAGGAAGGGTGCTCGATTTCAAGTTCACCAAGTACCGCATCGGTACGGGTGCGCATGATGCCTAAAAGAAATGATAGATAATACTTAGCCTGGCAACAACCAAGGGGGCAGCATTAATCATGTTTACAGTCAAGGGACAAGAGGTTGGTTTGGTGCTATGCAGGCGGCGGCCTAGTGTATGGTACTTTCAGGAGGGCCAACAGACCTTAAAACGAGGTAACGAGTATCCTACAGGAGAAGCCAGACAGGGATACAAGCAGCAGCTTGGCTACCGTGAGTGGAGCCATTGCTTCAGTCCCTTGTCTATCCTTCTGGAGCGATGCGCAAGCCAAGGACCGGCAGAGAATGGGGAAATAGTGTATAGTGTGGTGTGGTAGTGAGAGGTATAGACATCGCTCGAAACCTATCTTCTTAATCGCACATCAACTGGTTAGGGAGGAGGGTCCCCACCACAAGCGAGCGTCCCCCCCCTCACACACACACACANCCTAGATTTGAAGCTCATCTGCAAAAGATGACATGAAGCTGTGCCTTGTATATTTGTCTATATCTGATGAGAATAAGGAAAAGCAGTGGCACAATTACTGTCTCCTGAGGTACAGAGCCTTTCACTGCACATGGACTCTATTTTATTTGACTGTTATTCTTGTGTTCTGTTTGACAGAAAATTGAATACCCATTGCTCTACCCGTTAGGCCACAACCTATCAATAGGGTTATCACTCCATGGTCGTATTTATTAAATGCCTTTACAGAGTCCGAGTGTACCACATGTGCATTCTGTTTTTCTTATTTATTTATTTATTATTATTTATTTATTATTTATTATTTATTAAGGATACAGTGGGTTTGTGATCATACAGGGGGTACCTCGGTTTAAGAGTTTAATTCATTCCTGGAGACAGCTCGTAATCCGAAAATCGTAAACGAAGCTAATTTCCCCATAAAAAATAATGGGAAATGAATTAATCTGTTCCTGACTACCCAAAAACCTAATCACCTAAATTAACCTAACAAACTTAAACTCAATTCATACCTAATTCATCGAAATCTACACTACAAAAGTATGTTCAAGTTATTACTTACCTTGCTGATGACTGCTGTTGGCATATGGAAGATAGTGAGAAGGGGATGGAGGAGAGGTGTTACTGTATGGAAGGGGAGTCCCTTCCATTATAACATCAGGCAGTGAGGACCTCTCTGGAGTGCATTCTCTGGCACGTTTTGTCTGCATACCACTAGGACGTGCTGGTGGCTCACTGCTTGCTTGTCTTACTAAGAAACTGTCTAAAGACATTTGTTTTCCTTACATTTTAACACTTGTCTGTAGAAAGACATTGTCATTGACATTGTAGAAAGGTATTGTCATTTAAAAGGTCAATGTAATGGCCTGCTACAGCTTTATCTGGGTGAGTTTTTTCAACAAAACTTTGCAGTTCCTCCCATACTTCACACATTTTCTTAACGAGGAAGGGACATCCTCTACTCACAACTATTTTCTTAGGTTGAACCTTAAATCCTGGTGAAGAATTCAGGCGGAATTGTCACTGGGCGTGAGGCACTGGTAAACTGAAAGGTGATCGCCGTGCCACCACACTCTAGGTCGGCCTGTACGCATATCAACACCCTCATATTCTGATATAAATTTTCCGAGCAAATCCTGCTCGTAATCCGAAAAACTCATAAACAGGGGCACTTGTAATCCGAGGTACCACTGTTCATAATATTGGTATTTTTACGTTCTTGCAAAGCCACTAACATGCACAACATTTTGGACAGAATGCCCGAATGCATCACCGATTTTGTCATAGTGGTCAACTGCAAAAGGCACGATTTTCTTGCTCTAAATCCATGTTGATCTGGGTTGTGGAGGTCATTTGTCTCCATAAAATTGGAAATCTGACTCCTGATCACTCTCTCAAAGACTTATTATGTGAGACATTAGTGCGAGTGGTTGGCAATTCTTAGCCAATGCTTTTCTTCCTCTTGTGTTGGGGAGCAAAATCTGCTGATTTAAGCACCTTTGGTATCTCCCATGTCCAAGCTTTTTCTCCACACTGCACCGAGTGATTGCGTTACTGGCAATTTGAATTTCTTCATAAATATTAAATTCCAAGAGTCTGGATTCAGGACTTGAGTGCATGGGCATGTTGTCAGTCTCTTTCAAAACCTGGAGAGTTCATTTTGATATCAGTTATATTTTCAGGGGTTTGGATATCACGTATAAAGAAACTGTCCAGAGAAAAAAGATGGGGTCAAAAGTGAAGGAGCACACAGAGGAAAGAGAAGGAAGGAAGCAAAGAAGCTGCACTAATCCGACAGGTAGGAGACAAGTGGGGAAGGTCAGAAACGATGGCTGGAGATTCGTAAGGAACACTTGTGGCCACAAATTGGAGAGGAGTGGAAGAAGGGGAGCTAGGGTTGTGTCAGAGTTTAACCTTTGGAACCGGCTTTGGAACAGAGGAAGAAGGGTGGGGCAAAGCAACACACGAGCATAAGTCAGTCAAGATAGTGATCCTAGCGCCGAGCCTCGGGAAAAAAATAAATATACAATCATGATACTTCAAGGCAAGGACAGCCTGTTAAACTTGTAATGCACACATATAGAGGAAGAGGAATGGTTTGCATCACTGCAGTCGATGTAGCGAGCTCCAGCGTCCAGGAGGCATGGTCGACGGCCGGGCTGCACAGACGCTAAGCCCCGGAAGCACCTCAAGGTAGCTTGAGAAGAAGAGCGCTCCGTATGAGAATGTAGTCACCACACAAGGGGCAAAGGGACATCTCACTGCTGTACCTGGAATATCTTTACCAACTTTCCACCACCTATTGCAGAGGTATGGAGGGAAGAAGTACTCCTGAATGGAGCATCTGCCACTGGCAAGATTGACAGAAGATGGAAGGACCCTGCCATCAAAAGTGACCTTAACTCCAAGGGGATGATGATGACAATCATGAGGGGGACGAGTAAAGGTGTAAATCTTGAGGGTAGAAAAGCTCTGGGCCTCGAGGATATATTTACTATCCCTACGGCAGTCCTTGAGGTCTCCACCTCTAGTTGCAACATGGTGTGGCAGAATGACAGTACCAGGTATTTTTGGGCACAACAGGACATGACACAGAATTTGGAGAACATAGAAAGTCAGTAGGGGTAGTCAGAGATGAAGCCAGGTCTGGCCCCAAAGTAGCCGGGGCTAGAGTGCCCATCCTTCCATCACAGTCCAACTATGGGTCTGGTCACCCACCTCTCAAGTCTGAGGAGAAATAACGTCAGAAGTTAACATAAAAATCAGACAAGAACTTTGTGGTGGGTGGGGTGCTGGGCAGCGATGCCCACAAGCACAAGGGCATTGAACCTCTGAAAACCAAACCAGTGTATGTGGGTCACCATTCAAGGATGAAAGGTATCCAAAGGACCAACAGGGTACCAACCTCACAATGCCCACTTGCCTTGATGTCTAGTTAGACAGGGCTAACCAGATGAGCAGATTGGTTGAAGTGGGCCACACTGAACTACTTATTTTGCCCCCCCCCCCCAATCACCTTGCCAAAGAAGTGTGTTGCTCCCCAGGGGCCACAGCCACTGGGCAAGTTCAAATCTCAGATAAAGGAGTACAAGGAGTGCTTGGGTCTTCATACATGGCTAATCTATACAAGGGCTCAGTGGGGTAGAAATAGCCTAAGCTACTCTATCCCTTTGAGATGTAGTTCTTTCTTGTCTCAATAAACATACTTGAACCATACAGGGGACGCATTTCCCTTATGTACCACGACGACAAGCAGGAGACGGGAGGCGTAGCTACTCTCTATTACCCGCAGGTGGTGCACAAGAGCCTCATCATATCAATGCACCATCCACTGATGGGGTCCAGATATGTAAGCTTTACCTCCCTAAATGTTGCCAATAAGTTAAACTTACAAACCTTGTGTATAGATTCGATAAGGATAAATAATATTTTCCTTTTGAAATAACTAGTACAGTATACACATTTATTTTAGGAATCATAATTATTTAATGGTGTATTATAATGAGGCATATATGTTTCTACTTACAACAAATTAATCTTAGGAAGATTGTAACAGTATATACAGGAAATACACAAATTTAATAGGGGGGAAAACGCCACTGAAATACTGGTTACAATTTTTAAGTGTACGTTTTCCATAATTTCTGAGTAAATTGTAAACACCACAAACCTGACTTTTTATAAACTTGTGCTTTTGTTATTATATGAGACTTCATTTTACAGACTTACCATGGAATGGAAATATGATGAACAATATTTACTCTGAATAAGAAATAACATTCTTCAGGTATAGAAACTGTCAAAGCTAATTTCTAAAGCTTTAAAAAATGTAAAAGTACTGAAGACTTTACAACAGGTTTTGGGCATTATTGGTGCTTAACACTGTAAATAACTGGAGTCACAGCTTGGATGTAAAATGGGTCAACTTTGATGTATTAATATGGCACCTCTATGTACATTACACACATTTACAATGGGGGAGAGGAAGGGATTTGAAATGTCAATGACGGAATATTAATTTCAAATTTCATTAACATCAATTTTTTGCATATTGTACACCAATTAAAAAAACTATTAAATGAGCACTGGTTGCAGCCATCATTGGACTGATTTATTACTTCAGCAATGATAAAATACATTGATGATGAATCAAAATTATATGAATTTATATTAATACTTTGTTAATAATTTATTTAAATGCATTATATATTTGTATCTATTTTTAAACTGTTGAAAGAGGGACATTTATTAAAAATGTTTTGAATTCTTGATATGGATATAAGATATATATAAATGTTCAAAAAATGTAAAGAATTTTATGTACATCAACTAAATTTAATAGAAAATGTAGATAACAAAAGACATTCAAAACTAGACGAGGGTCGGGGGAAGTCTTCTTTACAAGGGTAAATAACGTGTTTCTAGAGCTGTTCTAGTATCACACACACTTGAGCCACCTCAACAAAAGGTGGACTGCTTAATACTTTGAAAAAAAGTTCCATTTGTCCAGTATTGCATTTCCTGTCGCTTGCTTTATGTCCAGTCACAACGAGCTTAAACCTCCCACCTTTTGTAAATGAAGCTTTGGTCTAGATTTCATTACCTAAATTTGCAGGTCCACACAGGATGGGGAAGGTTTTGAGTAAAAGTCTTAACTTTTGTCACTGGCACTATGTGGTAATTTACCAATTAGTTATTTTTCTAGTCAATTTAATGTCTTTTCAAAATTGTTTTTCCATGAATAACACAACCTTTCTTTCAACACCATTTCAAGCAATGCACTTTCATGAGCCACAATGAACATACTGTCACACGAACACTATCATGTTTATTGTACAAATCTGGCTGCCCTTCAATTTTGAGATTTCCATTATAGGAATTGCCATGAGGGCTGCAGCATGGAGTAGTCTTCTGCCTTAGGCCAGAGGGAAGCGCAAGGAGTACCATTTTGGCACCATACAAACACAACAGTACCTAAAAATAATTAAATTAGTTAGTTTATTTATTTTTTAATGCATTTTGTAATGCATTAAAATGTTTTCCATCATGTTAATTCTTTAAAAATCTCAAATTATTTTCTACGTGAACATCAACTTGAGTAAACTATTTTTTGAAGTAATGTTTCACCTGTTAGTACCATCAAATCTGACACTTTTCTAAACGTGTACAGGTAGTGGTGGCTCCCTCATGGGGCCTCCTGTTCTCCCCCCCCCCCAAGACACTCGCTGCCAGGTGTATGATTCCAACCTCTCACTAGAATAATAAACAACTAACAAATGTGTCATAAAAAGTCTATTGTAAATATACTGAGTTTTTAAAACTTTCATTAAAACAAGACAAAAATAGAGGTTTCATGCTGTATGATAGTGAAGTGCAGCCCCTCGACCATTCTATGTTGCCACCAGCCGCTACTGTATACAGGTGAAACACAAATAAAATCTAATCTCCGCTTGGTGTTTCTCCATTTGTTGTTGTTAGTACTTTAACTTTTGAGAGGATGGTTGAACAGTTCAGTGTCTTGGTTTATGTAGCTGTGCATCATGGGATTTAATAAGGGCCTCAATTACATGAATTGTGAATGGGAAAACAGGTTTCAATGGTCTCCTCAAACTCACAATGACCTTACTGTTGTTTACTCCTTCCTTTGAAACAAACTCGTAATAAAATGTTATCCTTCAACATCTAGAAGGTGAATTGTCCAATCAGAACCATACACTAATTTGTTTCCAGAAATAATTGAAGAAGCCTAATTCATTCCTTTCAATATTAACATTCTGAGGAAGAACTAAATTTAACCTTTTTATAAAAATCATTAACCGATTGAGGACTCTAAAATGTACGTTTACCACGAGATTGCATGCCTCCATTTTCTTTCTTTTTGAGAATGCCAAGTATTCGTTAATTTAATTTAATTTATTAACCATTTTTTTGCCATTTTAATTTGTTCAGTATTACATTACAAATAGTGTATTTTAACTATCTACTGACTTCATTTTAGGACTCACTGTAATTAGGAATTGTCACAAATTGAAAATTACCATCGATTTAATTATTATTACATTATAATTACTAAACCTATTGTTACATTATAATTACTAAAACTATTATTACAGAATAATTATTATAACTAAATAAAGCATTATTCTCGTTCAAGAGTATCGTTTTCCTCGGATGCCCTGCTGGGCCTCCTAGACCAGGCACCCAATATTCTTGGCATCAGTCCCACAAGCATCCTCTATCTGGGCCCTGCAAGTTCACTAGAAGTGCAAGTGATTGCACAAGCACTGCAAGATGTGCTCCCCCCCCCCCTCCCTCTTCATTAAATCATAATACATAATTGACAATCTGGTCAATTAATCTGTTATATGCAACTGCATGCAGTCTGGCATAGGAATCACAACCAAGATGACCAGGTACCCTTAGGAGGTATTTATTAAATTCATTCTTCAACATCAAAAGATATTGTACAGTTATGCCCCATATGTTTTAAGGGTGTTGAAAAACCTTGGGCTATTAATATTTATATGGTGAAAGAGATATCTCTACATCGCATATCTGCACAAGACAACTTGTAGAAAAAAACGTGCAAGATGTACGCATGTTTTTTTTCCAAATCCAAAGAGGTTATGACAGTTAATACAAAAGGACTCTTGGATAATGAAAACTTGATTCTTCCTTTCCTAATTATATGACGTGACTATTTTAAAAATTTATTTTCACAGTGGGGGACAAGGCTGACTAGAGCCTGGTCATCAGTCAAGCTCTTTGTGAACCACATAGACATGATTCAGGAAGCATCCGAGGGATCAACTTGAGGGGTTTCCATTTCACTTGACGCTTTGTTATAGCTGGTGCCTCTTTTTGTTAACTACAAAATGTATATTTCATACTAATATAAAATAAATCTGAATATTCAAATTCTTTAAAGGAGGGAAAAATGCATTATTTTCATAAAGTACAGTAAATATATATTTACTTGGCATTTCATTGCAAAAAGGTCCATGCAATCTCCCAAAGAGCTCAAGCCCAGCCTCCTGCAGGCAAAGCTAGGCATGTATAGCTGCAACATCTAATACTATATGAACACCAAAACTAAATTCTGCTAGTATATGTCTAATTTCCTGTGATGCATAAATAGAAATGTAAAAGTTGAATTGACTATTTTGTACACATTCTTTGGATTGCTCCCTGGATTAAGCCAAATTTCCACTTTCCATTTCTTGTTAATATTATTTGAAATTTAAAACTAGCTAGCACCCTTTGAGCATGATGCACAAGATTCTTAACTTATTATTTTACATATGACAGAGAAAACAAGATGTCAGCATACCCATCACTGATCATGAGCAAGCCAGGTTGCAGGGACCCACTGAGGCTCTCGTTCCAACATGTTGATCTCGTGTAGCAACTGATGATAGGCACGATCTACATCCTGATTGATGATGATCAGGTCAAAGTAATGACCATACTGTTCCTCCATCTCCCGAGCCTTCTCTATGGTCTCCTTTAACTCTTCATCCTGGAGTGTAAGAGATTATAAGCACAGGTAATATAATGTTATAAAAAAGTGAGCTACCCACTTTGATGGGAAGAACAAATAGTATAAAAGGTAATAAGTGACTTGACCTAGAATGAAACCACCTTATACACTCCGTACCATAACACACCAACAAGCATCGTCAGCAGCACTTCACCCATTTCATTAACTAAGTGTAAAGGGAGGCCACATAAATTGCCTTGGTTATCCAGCCATCCACCCACTCGACACATGTGCACACACAAAAATCAATTGGTTTTCATTTCTTCCGCTCTGCTCTGTTCCTTACTAATCTGCATTCATTATTTGCACGAGACATCTCATCACATTCCTTCAAAAAGAGTCGCCCATATACACAAATATTAACAAGAGAAACTATATACAGTACTGTACTCGCAAACAATTTCCAGTTTTCTACAAATTATTTTTAGTTTAGTGTTACTAAATATTTATCATATATATATAGTAGCAGTCTATGAATTTGTGCATCAGCAACTTGTTCAATGACCTACCCAATGTCATACATAGAAATAACTGTACTGCTGAATTGTTAGACGAGATAAATTTTTCAAAGTGCACGAGTAGAACAACCGACAAAAGTAAAACTCCAAACAAGTGATCATTCATGATCATAAAAAGTGTGATTTTGCATGATGAAAGCATTAGAAAGTTTAACCCTTAAATGGTGTCAATCGCCATCAGCAATTACCGTCCAGCTTTGAATCGCCAAATGCAATTTACAGTATTAGTTTTGTAAGAAGTTTTTCATGCACACACCAGTGTAGGACTTAATTAGCCGAGTTGTTTAAAGGTTAAGGAGGCACATTACAAGTTTAAATTGGACGCAACAAACACTCAGGTTGTAATGATATGTAGGACTTCAATCACCAGCAGAACCTGCTCTGAGGTTAAACACGGAGTAAAACAACTCGGCCAGCCCCAAGTAAAACCCTCTTCCTGGTTTTCTTCTACTACCTTCAGATTCTCAGGCATATCCTTCACAACTCTCGCTATCCATTTACTCCCTAAGACCATGCCACAACAGCACACTTGCTCCAACCATAATTCAGTCACTTCTAGTCTTAGCAAAATACACAGTTGCATAAATTGTTCTTAACTGATAGTTCATGCATAAAAATAAAAAAGCATAACATACATAACATCATAAATAGAAAACGTAACTAACCTTTACTGGTTCTCCTAATCTTTGCTTCTTCTGTCTGAGCTTCTCCAAAGATGGAGGAGCAACAAATACTACAAACGGTTTGAGATCAGAACTTTTGAGAATCTTGAGTGATAAAGGATGAAGGTTGAGAACACAGATTTTACCAGAATTCACAACAGCTCTGATGGCCATTAGACTCGTTCCGTAATAAGCTTTTTCATACTCTCCATGTTCGACAAATTTGCGTGCCAAGATATCCGATTCAAATTGTGTCCGCGATATAAAATGGTAATCCTGACCATCCAACTCTGTTTCTCTTCGTGTGCGAGATGTATCTGCAAAACAATAAAATAAGGAATGGTGTTTAAAAGGTTGAAACAAGAAGAATTACAGAATTGCTCTCTAATTTCTTTGGAATATAATTCTTTAAAAGTATTAAGCACTATGAATTTTGGACCATAAGCACATACAGACTGATAAGCAGGGTAATTACTTCAATTTCACAAACATTGGCAACAAAGTGATGCTCAAGTTGTAAAATTAGAATGAAGTACAGTATGTATCTTGACATATTATAGAACTCTACAAATGCCAGCACAGTAGTAAGTTTAAAGGAGAGGGGGGGAGGCAAAGGCAGGAACAGGCCAATAAATTAAAGGAAAGAGTGAGGCGAGAAGCAGGTAAAAGAAGCTAATTTCTAGAAAAAGGTTAGAGTAATAGCAGGTTAGTGTTATTGGTTCATGTGATTAGTCTGACAGCTCAAGTTTCCTGTTCTGGTCCATCATGAAACTTCTGTTTTATACTGTGCTTATGTTTTCTGGTTCTCTCTCTCTTGATGGAAGGAAGACAGTTGAGACAGGGAAGACAGGGGCCTGATAGCCGAGTGGATAGCACTCGGGATTCGTAGTCATGAGGTTCCGGGTTCGATTCACCGTGGAGGCGGAAACGAATGAGCAGTTTCTTCCACCCTGATTGTCCTGTTCACCTAGCAGTAAATAGGTACCCGAGGGTTAGACACCTGTTACAGGCTGCTTCCTGGGGATGTGTAACAAAAAGGAGGTCTGGTTGACGACCGGGCCACGGGGACGCTAAGCCCCCAAATCATCAAGATAACCTAGATAACCTTGGCTAATGTACCAACCTTGACAGTGCCATTCTTTTCAAATTTATCAAACATCTGTGATGCAACAAACACCCTCAACGAATGAAGTTTTACACTTGCATTCATATCAATGCTGAACTTTGCTGCCCCCTTTGCTTGTTTGGTAGAAGCATTTTAGCAGCAATGACCACTAAACAGAATACCTGCAATCAGCCTAGAATCCAATATCTTGAGGTTATCGCGAGATGATTTCGGGGCTTTTTAGTGTCCCCGCGGCCCGGTCCTCGACCAGGTCTCCACCCCCCAGGAAGCAGCCCGTGACAGCTGACTAACACCCAGGTACCTATTTTACTGCTAGGTAACAGGGACATAGGGTGAAAGAAACTCTGCCCATTGTTTCTCGCCGGTGCCCGGGATCGAACCCGGGACCACAGGATCACAAGTCCAGTGTGCTGTCCACTCGGCCGGCCGGCTCCCATTCTCCAAGCCTAAGGTCCATGGATATCTTAATCTGCCTCTGGGTGGGAGGGGCCAGCATAAGAGGGGTATGTGAGGAGGGAGCTAGCATGGAAGGGTATGCAGGTGAGAGCTCAACATGGTGTACACGCGTAAGATGGGGGAAAAAGGGAGCGGGGGTAACTAACAGGTGTAAGTAAGGTCTGACTTAAAAATACCGGTATGCCACCTTGTTAAATGGCGGTAAATTTTGTACTAGGTCGTAAAAAACTTGTAAACTCACGTGGAATGGCCGCAGCAAATCTTTCCCTGTCCTCCATAAGTTTTTGCCTCAGTTCATGTCGCCCAATATTTGGTGGGCCAATGAGGACAATCGGTCGTTTTCTGTTTGCTCTTGGATAATAGAGCGCAACATCTTCATAAGTCAGTATTTCTTCGGAGTCGAAGTCTAAAGAGAAAATTCACAATTATCATACTGAAGATATAACAATTATATAAATAATACATTTATGATAAATACAAAGCCTAATGAGCAGAGCTTCTCAAACACAACCATTATAAGTGCACTGCATCTAAAATGAGGTGACACTGATGTTATCGAGACAATTGTCTGTAGCTTCGTGATTTTCAAGGAGCAAAATTTGAACCGCTTTATAATACATCAATCCAAAACAGAGTTTGGCAGTAGGGCTGTCCTTGTAAAATTCAGATTTTTCTCTAAAAATTTTGATTTTTGTAGGGAAGGATGATGAAATTCAGATATTCACAAAGTAATTACCAATAATTAATATTTTTGTTTTTTCTATTCTTCAATTTTATCTCTTTTGATTGTAAATATTATTTAGAATAATGCACTTATATTTATATGTATCACTGTGCTTGAACTGTATTATAAAGTATAGAAGCATTCATTTGTGATTTTGTAGTGTACAGACACCTACTGTGATTGCATGCATAACAACCGTTTTCCTAATGAACATGGTCAGACTTCGTTGCTTAAATATTTTCACTTTTCTTTGGAAATATCATTTGGAATTACAACTGTGTAGTCCAGCAAGAGTAGTGTGAGTACATCAGGAAAAATGCAGGAAACTTCCTTACTACTGACTAGATGACCCGAGTAAATAGAGAAACTTGACTGTGGCTACAGAGGCAAGTGGCTGGCAGATAACCGTCATCAGTATTATTACAGTTTCTGACAAATGTGCAAAATAGATACTGTAATGGAGTTAGAGTAAAAGAGTAATGATGGCAAGTCGTAAAATAAAACACTGAAAATGTCCAAGTATGAAGATTCTGACGACACAGTTTAACAGTGTTTATACAGGATCTTCTAATGCTTATATTATCTGTATTGTATACAAATTCATATTATTAATCAACAACCACTAATAGTTATCAGTACTTTACATGCCACAATTATTGAAAAACTAAAGTGAAATTTAACTATAAAGCAGATATATAAAGGAATAACTAAAATCATTCAATATGCTACATTGGAAAAAGATCAAATTGAAGTTTAACACCATAGATGAGGAAGGAGAAATTTATATTCAATGTTGCATGCATTACCCTCCATTCCTTCACTCGGTAAAACTTATGATAATTTTATTACCGAATAATGTAAATTCACGTTTGAGATAAACTCACAGTAATGGGAAAATGTGTACAGTCTGGCAACACACAGACGAGATGCAATAAGGAGAGAAAAATAAGTGGATTGTATGTATGAATATGTACATAACAGCTATTGTAATAAACATATAACCCATACATAATACATGACTATATATTGTACTTGTATATGGATAATATAAAATTGCAGTACTGTACATATCCACACTGTACGTATAATTAACAAATTTACTTCATGGGTTATCATCCCAAGTGCTGGAATTAATGGGGACACTGACATTGAGATTACACCATATGTCAATTTAATACATCAAAAACTTTAAAAGAAAACTTTAAAGTTGAACATTAAAGTCTTTACTTTAAAGTTAAAGTAATGTTCAATGAACATTAAAGGTCAACTTTAATGTTCAATTATGTTTGTGTTGAATGATTTACAAGACAACTTTTAGTTTAACCATTCAACCCAATCTCTGATGCCTCAGAGATTGGGTTGAATGACCCAAATATGAATATAAATACGACACTAGATATTTGGCCCAATTCTAACACAATATGTATTGTTGAATGCATTTTACCAAATCTTTACCAGATTGCCTTACGTAAACTTTATCGAAATCCCTGGAGAAATTTTAACAAACACATCTCCCCCCCCCCCAGTTCAACTAAGCAAATTCTTAATTGACAATTTTAATCCTACTGTACCTCAATTTTTATAGATAATATTTACAAACTTTTTAGTGTACAAGAGATTTTTGTATATGCTGTACGAATGGTCCTCTTAAGCAAGTTTTCCAAGTTTTACTGAATTTACCCGAGGGCCATTAACACATTAGTGATGTCGGCGAGTACAGGAAGCTGGCAGCTTGTCCCAGGTCCCCCCATTTGCCCTGATTTTTTCCAGCTGCATTTGAAAATTTAACAGTTTTGGTATTTACGGCTTCGGCAATTTGGTACAATTGTGTGTAGAAGTAGTCTAACAAATTTCTCTGCTGGCAAAAATAATGCAACATCAGCTAAATGGGTCTGAGAATTGTGGTCCACCATAATTGTGGTCCACCAGAACTTTTGGCAACCTGAAAAAGGATCTGCCATGAACCCATTTCATATTAAAGAGCAGAAGCCAATATAGGTCCATTAAGCACATCAGAAGAGAAACCACAAAACCACACATTAATGATTGTGAATTTGGCAGACTTTTCGACATTAATGGCTTTTTCGGTCCAGAATCCTCAAATGACAGATAGGCCCATTTCTATAAAGGATTGTCCACCAACCAAGAGAAACCTGGGACCTCATTACTTAACCAGGAAGCTGCTGTGAAACTAAATGAATATATTTGGGTACATTTCCAGAGAATTGTCCTGGTTCCTGAGCAAGGAACTGAGCAAGTTACACTGGCCCAAGGAGACCAGAATGCAGCACTGCTGAAATTTGTAGAGGAAAGGAGTGTACAAACCCCAAGAGACCTAGAAGTCAGAATCCAGCTCAAATTAGTATGAAGGATGATAGAAACAACCTCTAAGGAATGAACATCCAACCTGGGTCAAAGAGCACCCACTGCCAAGTCTCATTCAACTTAGAACCCACATCACATGAGAATGGCTAGGATCTCTTCACTCACACCAAGATCGTGTCAATTCTTCAACCTATAGGCCCCAAGCAAAAATCATTTAGGAGCCCTTGCCTAAGATGAGCGGGGAATTAGCCCAAGTAGATGATAAACAGACTGTGCCCTGCCTTAGTAGGAGAAAATAGGTTAAGGTCTGAATTTAACACAAATAGTCATAAAAGCTTTAAAATAAACATTTGGATTGTGATACAATCTCAAAAAGAGGAGGCTCATCAGCAGAAATTGGCCACAGTTAGACATTCAAACCCAATACTGTAAAATGTGTGCTCCAAAGGTGGAATCAGCCCAATAAGCTGCCATCAGGGAGATAGCTCTGCCAACACAGACATCCAACAAAGACAAATATCACACACCTGTGGATGAAAAAACTAAACCCAGCAAACAAAGCGACACACACAAGAGAAATATTAGAATCTAAATTGCTTACTCGCATCCCTGAAAGCTGCAAGAAGCACAAGTTTAGTCGCAGGTGGGCGAGAACCATTGCTAAACCAACAAATTTAAAAAGGCAAATAGGCAACTCAGGCCCAACAGGAATGGACCGCTCAACCCTTCAATCAATATCCAAAAATACCAGATGCAATGAAGTACAGTAGACTCCAGCATACTGAACCAAATAGACTAAAAAAGGCATACAATGCAATGAAATTAAACCAAAAGAATCCTAAAAGAAGTCACTACAAGAAGAATTATTGACTTATGAAACTTCAATTTATAATCTTTTTCTAACATAACAATGAAAGATCTTAAACAAATTGCTAAACATCTGGGCTTATTCCTTTATTTTGGCATATACAGTGCTGTACTGTAGTATTTTCTGAATTTACTTCAGGGGGGCCACTATCTCTATAGTGGCCTTGATGAAGGCAAGCAACCAGGAGCTTGTCAAAGGTCCCCCTCCCCACTTGTTCTTATGATTTTATCGAGCTGGATACCAAGCTAGATCTTGAATCGCAGCCGTGTTTTGACTTTTACGGCTTCAGTGGGTAGGTGGGTCCCTATACGTGAAAAAGCATCCCCCGTTTTCTGTCCTACAATGTGGCTTGCTGAGCTTGAAATCGTTGTTTCCCCATTTGCGTTTGTGTTACATCTGACCTTTTAAAGAATTAGTCTGGATCAATATTCTCCAAACCGTTCATAATTTTAAATGTTTCGATGAGAACAGCCATGTCAGGTCTGGTTTGCAGTGGTGTTAGTGCTATGGATTTCCACCATTCCTGGTATAAGAGTCAACTTAGTTTTGGAACGACTTTTGTCGCCCAGCGTTCAACTTTTTCCAAAACAGTAGTTTCTTTGAAGATGACGTTGTATTGTAATTATTAGCAGTTCTCGATTAGAATTTATAACAATACTGCATGTGAATGATAGATAATATTGTAATGACTCGTATATTAAGTCTAGCTTGTGTTGTTAATCTAAATGTTTCTCTTAGTTAAAATACAAAATGTTTTATTTTTGTGAATTTTTATATTTCTTTTGTAAGAGTTTACATGTTAAACTGAGCATTAACATAAACTGAGTATGTGTATGTATGTTCTGTAATGCACATAATGAATGCATGCAAGCAATGACTGCAATGCACACACACTATTCGTTTGTTCAAATCCTGCCAATTCAAAAAATAACTACCTGTTCTTTATTTCCAATTTAAAGTAACATACATATACTGTACGAAACTTAAGTAAGGGGCTGGTTTCAATAACCTGTACTCCAGTGTACAGCTTAGAAACACCTGCCCCGTACAATACGTGCATTAGAAGTTTGTGCTGTATGACAGGTTTAACCAATTAAATTGTTCTTCTGTGTTTTGAAATGTAAGCTTAGCATGAACTCACTACGTTCAAGGTCATAACTAAACCTTAAATTATCATGTTTATTGCCAACAATTTGTAGATTGATTTACAGCAATTGGGTTTGTATTGGTGATTAAATTAATTTTAGCGCAATCTTTGGCATAATCCAATAATTCATTGAGGTGTTTGTATCAGCTTTTGACATGCAATTTTAATCTATCTTGACCATCTGATACCACATTTTCTGTATTTGTCAAGGTCTCTTGTCCACGTGGACAAAAGTGCTGACATGGTTGCTAATATTTTCACTCCGGTTAAATCTGCATATACATCTCTCTAGACGATGAATTTGGAGAAAATGAATGTTCTACCATCAAAGATATATAAATGCATTATTCTAAGAAAAAGGAAAAGCATAGCATCATAGTCTTTCCAGGTGGATATTATTTTTCAAGTGCATTTCTACTTTTAGAAAATGTCTCAAATTAAAGTTTTAGAACTGTCACCTCATTTTGCAATGCTTAAAATGAATAAGAAAATAAGCAGTCTCAGAAACAAAGTTCACACTCAAAAGCAGGGCAAGCACAAGTACAGACGACACATACATTCATTTATGCCAATACCACTTCCATCACTACATATACCATATGAAAATCAATGGATAATAAATACATTCTCTGGCAAAACATTGCTGATATTCATACCAAGCCCACATGCATCTGGACCTCGGCTACTAATATGACGACCCAGCATCCAGAATCTTCACAATACAGTATAATGCATCTGATTTTGATTACGGTAAACTATTAATCTTTTGTTTACAATGCACAGTCAACACCTGATAATCCAAAATATCCACTCAATTATTTAAATATTGCACTTCAGTGTACATTAAGCTTAATGGTCTATTCCTGGTTCTACATGGTTGTGCATTTACATACAAAACAAGTTTTAAGTGATCCTCATAGTATTTTGTTACTGATCATATGGGAGGAATAAGATGTGTCCAGAGGATAAAATCATACTATACAAAAATGTAAAATAAATATATATATATATATATATATATATATATATATATATATATATATATTATATATATATATATATATATATATATATATATATATATATATATATATATATATATTGTAAACAGCAGTTAGCCCTGTTAGCTTATAACCAATTGGTCCTACATTACAGTTCCAGGCAGGGCAGGACATCTGGACATTTCGTACACTCGCTGCCTCTGTTCATCTAGCAGTACATATGTACTTGGGTGTTGGTTGATTATTGTAGTTCACATCCTGGGAAATCATGTCATTGACATGGCCAAGAGGGGGGGGGGGGGTCTGACCACTAACTGCATGGGTTATCATATGAACAGCCTCTATGTTGACTAGGTGGACCTAGAACAACCTAACAGGCTTCCTGCCCCAGAATAATGGAAACCATAAAATTTAAGGTTTTACTGGCATAATATACAGTACAACATTCAAGGTGACAGCTCCAAAATTACCGAGCAAAACTACAATATAGAAATTAAAACCAAAACCTTTTAAAACAGTCTCGGTAACTTCCTCAAATTTATTATCTTTTATGAAATGAACGTTAAATGAGATACTGTCTCACAAATTCTCAACCCTTGCGAGATGGGTTGAGGGATTTAATAAAAATTAAATCGTCATGCATCTAAGAAATAGGATCACTCTTCTTGTCCATTTTTTTTTTTAAAGATATTTTACTTGATTAAACCAATATTTATAAATATGGCAAATTATTCTTTAGGTAAAATAATTTAATTCTATAAAATTTAAACCTACCATATAATAGTCTTCAAAGTAGGCTAAATGACTTGCAGGCACTTCTATTTCTTTGGGCTTAGATTTTCTATGAACATTCCTTTAACTTTATTAAAGCAATATTTGACAGTGATATCACCTTGCATATGCATGTAAAACTGTAAATTGATAGTGATCTAAATTTATATCTAGCACAGAAACTATCCAAGTTAAATTGCCTTATAAAAAAAAAAAAAAAAAAAGAGAAGCCACGTTAAATTGGCACACACAAAACAGTTGACTGTATATTGGTACAAAAGTCTGCAATTCATATTACAATACAGTAGTTACAAGGATAAATTTCCTTTGATGGCTTTCAAGTCCACTGATGACATAATAGAGAACATTACAGTACTCAAACCATTTTGACAAACTTGAAGACATTTCACACATGTAAAACTTAAAATATACTATACTGTATATACAAAAATTCTGGATGATACTGCCATCAACAATGAAGCGCAAGATAGTATGCAAAAGCCTCCAAAACATCCACTAACACTACCCCGTACCAACATTGAGGTCAGACAACGAGCTGCACCGCCTCCTTCGTGTGCTGCCTTTAACACAACGACAAGATGGAAGGGCAAATCTCACTGTCAACACTCTACTTCTTGCTTGAGCTCCCGTGTTCTCTGTTTCACTTATGATGTCAGCACCTGGACCTCCTCTTCCTGGCATAGGAAGTGGGGAGTTGCTCCGTGCTGAGCCATATACAAGAGGCAGATATTGAGTTATATTGTGGGAGAATAGACAAAACATATGGGGGGAAAAATGAGACCTGGCATGCAAAATAAACCAAATGTCTGAATTATGACTAGAAGCAAAGATCATGGCCACATTGCCCAACATCTTGGAGGGGAGGGGGTAGGGGGATGGTTGAATCCTAAATGATGGAAGTAAATATAATTCATTAAATATGAAGTGTTAAATTCCCTTCACATAAAGTGCCCCACATAAATCACATCACACTTTCCCAAATCCTTTATCTGACAGTATAAAAACACTCCTTTAAAAAAAAAAAAAAAAAAAAAAAAAGTTTATTAGTATTTTAAAATAAATACTCCCTTTCCATCATTCTAAAGATGACATTCCATTAACGTAAAACATCTTGTACTTGTAGTTTTAAATGTAACATCCACACCCTACCTGCTTAACCCTTTGGCTGCTACACCAATTTTACACTAGATACCTTACCGATGGTAAAAAATGCAGTCTAGTAACTCAATTTCTATTAAATTTTGAGTATTAAGCCCTGACCTTTCCAGCTGTGCCATTTAAAAATTTTAATTATTTTCATAGCGAAAAAATAAACACGCATATTCTCTTAGAAAATATGATTGTAAGTACAGCAATGCAAAATCAGGCCGTGTCCCCAAGACTCGGTAATACAAATAGAACCAATAACTAACAATTGTCATATTTGTTTTTTGTTTTTTGCATTTTGGGGGCATTTTGCAAAAGGGTTTTCTCCTTTTTCATTATATTTCTAACAAGACAGATTTGTTATTTTCATATACTGTATATCATGCCTTAGTAGTCATTAAACAAGGGAAAGTAACGATACTATACACATTCCAAATACATTATACAGACTAAGACTATCAAACAAGGAAATATGCATACTTGCCATGAAATTATACTTATTTTTGAATAACCAAAAATAAATTCAAACCTTTTTTCCATACATTGATTTGTGTTCATTTCACATTTCAAGAAAGACTAAAGCATGTTCTTTTCACATTTAACATTAATCATTATAAGATTCAAAATGGAGAATTAACGCTGAAAAATAAAATTACAATTTGATTAATTTGCCAAGAGACTGCAGGATCTACCAGGTGCAGGTGCCTATTTTGACGGTCAGGTGACCTGGGAAAACATTACACAGCTAGGAAACATGGACCGAGGTTGCACACTGCAGCCAAAGCCTCATTGCCTCGACGTCAACGCTATCAGATTTTGCTGCCAAAGGGTTAAATACTTAACTTTCTAATGTAGTTGAGAATGCAACAAAGTATTGTGCACAAAAAAGCATGTATACAAGGCAATGTTGAAAGAACTAGAAACAAAACAAATAAAATAGTAAAATAAAAAGCACAAAAAATGGCAGGACAAAATTATGGGCCGGAACAAGAATATAGTTTGAATCAGTAGTAGAAGAAATAGAAAGACCCATTATTTTCCCTACAGTTACACAGGTGGCTTCTGCTCCTCTCTCCTGCTGGCTGTGGTGGCATGAAAGTGAGTGAAAACATCCAACATGGAATTTGTCTGTCATCAGACTCCCCCACTGGAGGGGAGGTGGGGGGGTTGCTTGTATGAACGGATAAGAATATCCAGGTTGGGTTGACAGCACAAAACATGTCAATGCAGTGATCGCTGGCTCCCATTAGTAGCTCGTACTTTATTTTCTCTACCTCACTAAGGACAAACACTATAGAGTTGCTCTTTCCCTTGTTGGTTTAGTGAAGCGTTGCCTCAAAGTCCATATCTGCCGAGTCCAATAAATTTGGTCTCTACATTTTCACCTCACCAAGATGTTTCTTTGTTGCCTAATTTGTTTTCCCTGGCATTTCAATCTCTGAGTACAGTATTAGAAGATTAGCCCTGGCTTCTCTTGGACATTGTTGCCACCATGCCTGTGACCTACAGGAAATTTTCATTACTTTTGTCATTCTTCAATAAGCCTTTTGCTGTTTGGCTGTATGTACAGTACCAGAACCATGATCTTGTTCTATACCTGTAAATTGTTTATCACTGGCATATCCTCAAACCCCCAGTGTAATTGTAACAATCACTGCCCTTCATTCCTCCAGATCCTTCTCTTTCCTAATTATCTGGATTTTGCTTGGGTAGATCATGTTCCCTGTTGCATACATTAATTTTGTTTTTGCTGTAGATGTTTGTAAATACTTTTCCTGCGTGTATTCTTACAGCTTGACTACATTTTACATTTTATCTGCAATACTCATACTACTATTTTCTCCTGAATGTCAATGTCCCTGGCCAAGGGCCGTGGGTGGCAGTTAAGTATTGGGTTGCAAAGAGGTCGGGGAGGTGTGAACACACAAATGAGCTAAAAAAAAAAAAAAATGGACGAGCGAGACCAATTCAACTACATTTTAAAAGTACAGTAGATACAATGCTCGTAGGACACTAATGTTGCATCCGATATCTGAAAGTGAAGCGGCAGATCCAGGAGATGAGCCTCCCTATCAACAAGCACATACAGGTAAGAACACTGCACCCAAACCCACCTCTCCTAACACAGCACTGTCCCCTTCACCACCTATACTCACTGATTGAACATTCCAGAGCCAAGCACAGAGGTGATGCATACTGTAAATATGAAAATGATAGAATGATTTTCCATTAATACAAATGGGATCACAAACCACAAAGCAACCTGGAATGAGTGCTGGAGCTGTAACTACAATGTATTGAATATAGAGATGACAAACCAAACTGCCAGCCATGATTAATATTTAAATATTCTTGCAACAATTATTTAGCGGTGAGAAAATAAAGATGCAAAACATGGAGACAGGAAGGAAAGAGGAGGAAAGAAGGCTGGCTGTTTAGTTTGCAGCAGAGTATTGAGATTAAACCACGAGTTACAAATAAATCACAGTAGTACATTGTAGAAAAAGTTTGATAAGTAAGCAATGCTCCTCATTGCAGTCATATATAACCCCAGCAAACAGATGGAGAGCTAAACAAGAATAGGATGATAACTATACAAGATTGAAAGCTGCATGGAGCATGGAACAAGCAGCAAATAAGAGCCTAATTACCGGTATTTGGCATCTTAAATCAAACCCTCATGAAGGTGACAACAAACGAAGAGCAAAATTAGTAAACATAGCAGTCGCCCAAAGCTTAAGATTTGTAGTATTGCACCAGATACTCAGAAGTGGCAGGCCAACATGTCATTAACAAAGACCTACAAGGTTCAGTTCTTGGACATATCCTGTTTCTCATTTATGTAAACAATCTCCCAGATGGAATAGACTCATTCCTCTCAATGCTGATGTAAAAATTATGAGAAGTGTTAAAACAGGAAGACAACAAGAGGCTGCAAGTTGACCTGGACAAACTGAAATCCCCCAATGATTTAAATGAATAAACATTACTTTTTGTCTCTTCATGGGGGGGGGGGGATTATCTTAAATTGTAGCACTAATTGTAGAATGCCTGGAAATGCATGATACAATTAAAAAAACTCGCTAATTTAGAAATTTGCTGGTAAAAGCTAATTTGCAAACTTTCAAATATCAAACTTACAAAATACAGAAATTTATTGAATGCTCATATGAAACATTTAATGAAATTAGGGTCAGTTCTACAAGCCACTTATAGGGTCAAAGCTTCATTACATGATACAACAGTATAATACATGTATTGCATGTTGTTTCTCCCCTTAAAGTATTTTCATAGAAACATTTTATTCCACTGTCTAAGCACCTGTACCATTCATATACTGTACAGTATATGAAACGGTGACCGAATTGCCTGCCGCCTTCTAAAGTGTACCCCAATGCTCATTAAATTATCCAGTGCATGGGTGGTAAGGTAAAATATTTTACAATTAATATTATAACTATCAAGACCAATATAACAAAGGCTCCTACTGAAGCCAGTCCAAATTTTACACACACGACCGTCCATGCACTCTGGTGAATGAATGGAGTTGTATGTAAAACATGGCCTGCCGTCTTGCGACCACCCAAACATGTGTACAGGCTGTATAGTACAATATGGGACTTTTTATTTTTTTATTTTAGTCGCCTATGTTTCGTGCCTAGAGCAGACTGGTTTTAACCCTGACAAGCTGCTCAACAAAGTAATCTTCCCTCGAGTGACTTTACCTCAAGCCACACTGCTACTGAACGATTTCCTGCCCTAAGTTTTTTTTTTAATCAAAATTTAGTCAATTTTTTTTTGTTATGTCAGGACGCAGCAATAATTGACATGGACGTGTTAAGATGAAGCAAGTTATGATATTTAATAAAGATGAGCTACGAGTAATTACACCTTATAAAAGTGGCCTTTCATTTTTTTACATTTCTTTTATGAAATTTAGCTAACTCAAATGGGAATAGGCCCCATACCATTTGGGTGCATCTGTGTTCTCATCCATTTGTCATCATGATGGTCTGCTATTTTGATTATAGTTCTTGATAATTAACACAAATCCACTTTTGCATTTGTGATAAAAAATTACATTTGCCCATTTGTAAACAATTTGTTGCCCATTACTGTAGATTCTACCCTCTTCCTATGGCCCTATTTAATATGGATTAAAGACAGACCGAACTGTTGCCACTTTTGTGTGTGGATTGGTTGGTTCATTTGTTTCAGCCATGTTATTGTGACTAATTATCTTAATTCTTTACTGTTTATTTACCATTGGCACCACTTAATGAACTTCAAGTTCACTAAGCACCCTTAAATATGTTAAAAATACTGTCAGCATAATTTAAAAGTATATTCACAAAAAAAAGGATAGGGAGGACAGCTTAATCACAATTTTGAATTATTGACCATCATATTCACACGCCACAGGCTGCCTACCTTTCCTGTTGTAACCCTCAATTCTTCAAGCTCTTGCAATGCTGCACATTACTCATGTGCAACCATTAATCTTTTACACATCCCTCTAGTAAATTCATAGTTTGTTCTTCCTGACCTGGGCTTGCATGGCACCAGCAACTCTCCATCCCTAACACTAGTTTGAGCTTTACTCTAGTATCTTCCTCTACTGTCATTTACACATCAGAATATTAACACTTCTCCAGTCACACACTTTCCTTCTCTCTACACTACAGAGGCTAGATTCACGAAGCAGTTACGCAATCACTTACGAACCTGTACATCTTTTTTGAATCTTTGGCAGTTTTGTTTACAATTATTAAACAGTTAATGTGCTCCAAAGCACCAGGAGGTTGTTTATAACACTAACTATTGATTGGGAAGTTTTCATGCTTGTAAACTGTTTAATAAATGTAACCAAAGCTGTCAAAGATTGAGGAGAGATGTACACGTTCGTAAGTACTTGCGTAACTTCTTCATAAATCTGGCCCCTGGTTATTAATCTTTACTCAGAGGCAAACAAAAATACACTCCTCTAAATAGTTTTCCAGTCGGCTATTTAAACTGGTATGAGATCACTTCAGTATGTTTTATGAAATGCTTTACTCAATCAGCCACATGCTTTACAAACGCCTGTTATCCGAAAATGCCTGTTATCCATTTGGGGTTTGTTCAGATAAAGTTCGGATAACTGGTGGGACAGGCAGTCTGAATAAAAATGTGCAATAAAGATAGAACTAGTTTGCCCAGTGACTGTACACTGCACCACTGGAACAATATTCATACACTAATGGATGGATCTTAAGCTTTCAACTCTGCCATGATATCAGGTACATTAGAGTACATGGTAAAAGGCAGTCTGCTGAGGTTACATCACCATTAATCTTCACTTCAGTCAACCCAACACTTATCATCCACCACCATTATCTTTTCTATCTAAATAAGATTGTAGTTGATGGAGCAATGTTAAAGCAGATCAGAACATATATTGGCAAGTAGTACAAACAAAATGCTGTTGAATTTTTACAACAAAATTGTCAATTTTTCCCCCTGGCGTTTTAGGATGACTAACCATTTATCCGAACACAACATGTTATCCATTCAGTCTCGGTCCGAGGGGTTCGGATAGCATGTGGCTGACTGTATTTGTCTCTAGTCTGCCTTCATTATATTAGATTATAATATCTGGTAAATAATGAGAAAACTTCATATAGAACAAAAATTGTTTAATCTTGCAAGTGATCATACTTTCTCAGCGAATTTATTGAATTGAAGATTCAGTCAATTCCGATTCTGAAGTCAATTCATTCATTCATTATTTGTAGAAATGCTCTACTGTATCTGTACCATGCTATAAATTTGACAGAAGTTTGTTTAATTGACAACTATTCTTGAACGTCTTCTAACCATCTATGTCATCTTCCAACACAACATAAAGCACAGAATCCTGTAGAAAGTAATATTTTTCAGAAAAATAAATTGATGATGATTCAGAGCTCGTTTAAAATATAAAAATTATTTAAAATAAAAGAAATTGATACAGTACATGAAATTTATTCTCTCTCCAAGCAAAGTGACCTAAATCTTTTCTATTTAAATTATGTCTACAACACTAGACAAAATGTCTAAATTATGATTTGCAAAATAGACAAATGTGTCCAGTCAGAAACTTGTCACTAATGAACCCTCCATAATGTTAAGGAAAAAAAATGTACAATAGCTCCATGCATCATCACCCATGCAAGCCATGTCAGTACAGTACTTCTATGTATCATATTAGTAAACTAACATTCACATAGCATGCAATGCATCAAGATTTATTACAGAAATTACTACAAATTTTTAAAGTCCATGCTTACTCAAGCATTCAATATTTCCCATCCCATAAAAATGTTTCCTAGTGAAGCTTTTGTATTAGTAAAAACTACTGCACTGAACTAGCGATCCCAAGCCCATGCCAAATATTGAAAGCTCTCGCACTAACCTTCATTATAATTGGGATAAAGCATTTTCTTCTTTTTCTTCTTCTGGTGCTTTTTGGCACACAATAACTTGCCTTTCTTAGTTTTTTCCTTGTTGTTGTTGTCGCCTACAACAGTCTGTCTCATGGCCTCACGGCTGTTGGTGAGAAAGCAGCTAGAGTCATACGGGAAATGATTAACACGAGATATGGTATTAATAGCATTCGTGCACACGCTACCAACCAATCAATTTACACATATGTACCTGTTATCTATATCTCAGTTAGGTTACTTCACAGCAAACAAGGATTAACATTTATCAAGATAGGATTACAATCTTTTGTTCACATTGAGTGAAACCAAGCAAATCAAGCGTAGGCTGGGGCCAGGTTTGAGGAGAACTCATGAAACCCTTTTGTGCCCTCTGTAATGCTTTTTGCGCTACCGCTCACAGGATGAGTATGGGGTGCACAATAAACTAGCCGCCTTCGGCGGCAACAATCAAATCATGAAACCAACTACAGATAACCTACAGATAATCGTTTACTGTACTGGTTAATCCACATTTATAAACAAAAATTTCATTAAACTGAGATTTGAGTGATGCATCTATGTTCACCTACACTCACCAAGGTTTGTGTCTAGATACATACAACACTTCTACAAATTGTCTTTCCCACTGCCAGTCTTGTCAAATGCACATGTGCCACTTCCTTCATCTCTAACATCCAGTGCTTCACTCAAACTGAATATTGTGTTACAAGGAAACTGCACCTCTTCCAAACATTGTTGATCAATAAATGAGCATAGCAACATAATGGGTCCTGATATTAAGGAGAGGTGGGTGGGGGAAAAAAAAATACCAGTTGAGAATATCTAAGAATCTTTCAACTGTCAAGCATAATTATGGTTTCAAAATTGTAGAGGTAATTTAAAATGAAACACAGTATATAAAACAATTAAAACACTCACTGTTGCTGAAAGGTTTTTGAAGGGATAAGACCAGCAAGAGTTTGGTCTTCCTCCCATCCCGGTAGGCCTGCCACCAGTTGGGGTCGGATTGAGATATCACATGAAGAATGTCCCCTTTCTGGAAGCTCATGCCCAATTCCCTGAAATCATTTATACCTTGTTTTTAACCACAATATGAACTTCATTTTCTGCAACAAAATTACTTCATGTTAATATAACTTGACAAAAAAAAAATTTAAATGAATATTTAGCAAACATTGAATGACACCATACTGGCATACTTAACAATTGTACTATAACGATACCAAAAATTTGTTACCTATAAATGCAGAGAAAATACAATTTTTTTGAGTGCTCTAAATTAAATAGGAAAATATAGAAAAAACCTATACACTAAAATTGTTCTGATATATTCAGTCATGCTTGAAAGCAGATTTTGCAACAGTTTATGCATGCTACTAATTGTATTTATATATTTGTTTTAACACAACGTACACTTCATATTACACAAGAATTATTGTACTGAGCATCTACTGAAACCTGGATCTCCTTAAAATAGATTACTCTAAACAATGGACCAAATCTGGCAATCAGATCTTTACTTCCAAACAATGCATTTATTTGCAGAAATGCTCTACTGTATCTGTACCATGCTATAAATGTGACAGAAGTTTGTTTAATTGACAACTTTTCTGTGGCATCCGTAGTTGCAAGCACATGAACCACATTTTCCGGGAGAGAGGTTTGTCTGACCTCTCATTAATAGGCTACTGCTTTGGATATATCACCAAAAGTTGGAAGCCATTTCACCTGGCTAGCATAATATGGGTACATCAGACAAGGGTAAGAGGAACTTTCTTTTACCATGGATAACAAGGCCAACTGGAGAAACATTATCACAGCTGGGATGGCAAATAGTTGGCAGAGTATGGCACTGGCACCATTGCTGACACCACAGTTTTGAAAAAAAAGTGACAGCAATGATGGTAAGAGTAGTGAGAAACATTGAAATCTCTTAAAGCACGAGTGTTTCAATAATTCTGTTTACCGGTGATCTATGCAGTATTGTAGCATGTAGCTGGCTGGCTGTTGGTGGTACACACCAATCTGTAGCCAAAAGAATGGCACTAACCATGGGCATTGAGAATCTGAAGGCTAGTTCAGGGCTACGCAGAAGTTTAACACACAACATGACACTACTATAGCCAAATATTGCTAGTTTTGCATTACTCACTAATTGTCTCTATTGAATATGGGATAACCATTTGTATCCTTAATACTGTAAACAACTCAACGATGAGAACCTTAAAAGCTTCCCACACAGCTGGGGCCAACAGCTATTAAAAAAAAACTTGAGGCTCTCTCACAGTCCAGAAATTAAATTAAACAGCTGAATAAATAAATAAAGATGTAGAATGTGTGAGAAAGTAGGCTTTAAAAATTTATTTATTTAACATTACTATAGAAAATGTTTTCTTGTTATTCATCAGTAGATTTCATCTCCCGACTCTTATATAATTAAAAGGACTAGTAAACACATTATGCACAATTTGATCTTTTTTAACTGATGGCAAAATGCAGTTAAGACAAAAATTGGTACCAAATGTCAAAAAAAAAACTACTACCCAACACCGTTTTAGCATACTACCTAGTTCAGAAAATATATTCTGCATACTATATGCAATTTAGGCTACTATATTTCTCATCATGTGATGACCCTTTTAAGGTCATGGGGTGAGGCATGAGGCAATAAGCATAAGCATCCTCTAGCATACAGAGAGGATACATAATCACACAAACAAGAAACAAGGTTTAAGAACTATTTTCAATCATTCGGTGTCTCACCTGCAAGGTATGTACAAGTCCTCTTCAGGATCATAGTCAAAGTGAGCTTTGACATGTATCGTCTGAGCAATGGGTGGGCGAGATGCTGGAGGAGGCTGCCCACTTGGGATGATGATAAAGGTCAAGGTTCCAGTCATACCTGTAATAGTACAGCGAGAATTCCAATTAGTGATTAGTACTGCACGTATGTTAGTAAGAAGAACCAAAGATAAATATTCTGTAAAGATAAACAAAGATAAATATACAAGTAAAATAAGCAGAGCATATTGACAAGATATTAAAGCCCATCCTATTTTGAATACATACACAGTACTGTACTGTAAAGTAGATTCCTGATTCTGTTCAAAGTACTTTTATGCCTCCACTTCTATAGCAAATTAATATCTACACACAATTAGTTTAGCACAATTCACTGTTTTAGTAATCAGTATAAAAAAAAATCCTATGCTTTAACTTTTACATTAAAAATTATATTACTGTACTGGACATCCACACATTGCAACCTTCATTAAAAAGAGGCTCAGATTTTGATCACAACCTAACAATATATGAATTTTCTTATACTTCCAGAGGGGCAATATATACAGATGCATCTAACCTTAAACAGACAAAACACACACATTCTTATAAATGGATTATACAGTATTATATATAGAATATATTTTGTCTATATTTTCTGAAGAACAAACAAACTTCCTAGGGCACCCCCAGGCCATGACTGTTTAATGTGTCAAACTGGTTATGATATTTCTTGAAGTTTATTCCGGCTTTGTAAATTCATTATTTAAATTTAGTAAAGTAGAATATTGAGATATTAAAATATTAAAAGTAGAATATTAAAACTTCCATGTTATTTTTATACCACAAATGCTTGGGAGTCAAGCCAGGAACATTTGTGGATCAGTCTCAATTTCAACGACAATGAGACGTAGATACACAACTTCATCTGTGTTCAGACCGAATCATTTTGAATAACGTCATGGCATGGTTTCATCATTACCCCTACTAGTATTGTGTGCTAGAGTTAAGGAGATGAAGAAAGAACTATTATTTTCTATTCTAACCTCATCTGTCAATACAGTATAAAATATTTAGACTGTCAGATCCTTTTACTCTTACGCAAAAATTTGTGAGCAAGAAATACATTAGTATTATGCAAAATGAGAAAAATTCACATCCAACTTATTTATTAAACATGCAAAAAACATTGAGAGGCTTAGATGAAAAAATACAGTATATATACTGTACCTCTTTTTGTAGATACAAAACCTTAATGTGAAATAATACATACCAGCCAGCATATCACAAATGTCATTAACTGACTTTCCTCTCACTTCTACTCCATTCACTTCCAATATTTCATCACCCTCATGGAGGAGACCCGACTTCTCGGCAGCGCCACCTTTCACAATGCGCCCAATGATTACAGAATCACCTTCGTTTCTTATTGTAGCACCCTGAAAGTATACCACTGTATTCAGAACTAAAACATTCCACTGGATGCAAGACACCATTCTCACATCTGTGTACTCAGAACCATACTAACATTATATGCAGAAATACGTTTACAAATTAGACATTTTATTTGTAGCAGATCAACGAAGAATATAAAGAGTACAGGGATCATAATTACCAAAATGAACATAATTAGCACAGTTTCTAACATGAAGCTCTTCAAATTAGTTTGTTTTTTATAATATCAATCCACAATATTGAATGCAGATAACGCTCAAAGAAGTTGCATTAACGTGATATATTAATGAGATCAGTAGGAGTACTCGGAGCATAGGTTCAAATTCTCGTCATGGCTCCTGCTGATTTTCTCATTGCATGTAATATTTAATCAACTTCAAAAGGTGGCATAGATAAAATAATATCAATGTTAATTTTTAACACCATTTTGACCCCCAGGGTGAAAACCAAATGTGCCACAGAGAAAGGGTTAAAGAGACTTTACATTTACAATTATGAATAAGAGATGAATTTCAAGTCAATACAAGACACACTTGCAAATTATTCGATAAATCACGTATAATAACCAAAAAAAAGACATGACAGTATCAAAGAGGTATAAGCACATGTAAGGAATACAGTATATATTTAGTACAGTACTGTACTGCAAAACATCACTAAAGCAAAGGAATGTCAAACATACCAAAGGCTCATTTGTCTTGTCTATTCGAACAATTTTTACACTTTCTTCGGGGTAATTTGTGACTCTATCCAGCACTTCCTCCTCGGGCAAGTTACCAACAGGCAGAGGCTCACGCTCAGCAATCCGATCATGTGCATACAGGAGGCCTTCCACCGAGTATTTGTTAAGTATGTCAATAAGTTCCGCAGCCTCAGGTACTGTGTATTCTTGAAGTTCCTGAAGACTCTGTAAAATATTAATGTAAAATATTAATGTAAAATATTAATGTAAAATATTAATTAATGTAAAACATTAAAAAAATATTAGATATGCACATTCAAGCCATAAAAATATTAATTGATTAATAAGTTTTCTGGTGCTGTAACAATGAGGTCATTTGTACCATGTAAATCGTAAGTCTATACATTAGAACATTTTATTGGTCCCATAATAGCTCATTCATCTGGTCATAAGGCACAGTACAGTATGTTAATGGTGTTGGCATTCTGCTCATCCTCCTCACTTGTATGGTTCATCTACTGGTGCTATTAACATTAAACATCACCATGTAGCGCTGTTTACTCCCATCAAGCACCTTTGTCCTGAGCAAGAATCATTCCTGTTTACTCCCATCAATCACTTGTCCTGAGCATGAATCATTCCTGTTTACTCCCATCAATCACTTGTCCTGAGCATGAATCATGTCTGCACGTCTTTACTATCTCATCCCACCTGTTAACCTCAGGTTTGTCTTATCTTCTACCATCTTGTCTTTCCCACTAAGATGTTTCTTGTACAATTCCTATGTACTTAACTACTTTAGCAATATGTAAAGAAACTAAGCCAAGCAGAATGTTTAAGATTCCCTGCCTCACTTCAGAACAGAACACTGACTGGCAAGTTGTGTTATTAGGAAAAAAAAAAAAAGGTGGGACAGGTGTAGTTGAGGTAGAGCAGGCAAAATTGTGCAATTAAGGAGAGGAGAGGTAAAGGGGTGTTAGTTAGCAAGTGGTATGGATGGACAGGGTGGGGTTAGTACTATGGCTGGTGTGTATGTGTAATTACCCCAAGTGTAGTTACGGGATGAGAGCTGTGCTCATGGTGTCCCCCCCCCCATCTTCCCAGGACACTGTCATATAACACGCTGAAATTACTGAGGGTTTTTGGCCTCTACCACATTCTCACCCAACTTGTTCCAACTGTCTACTGTACTGTATATGGGTGTGGGGTGTTTGTTGGAAGATGACTTGATTGATGGGAGTATGGCACAAGTTAGGCAAGGTACTTGGTGAATCAAGTTGTGATTTCTATTTTCCCATTTAATTTAAAGAAAACAATCCTTTTATAGTTCACTGTACAACAATAAGGTAAGAAGTTCACTTATATGTTTACCAGAGTTATTTGAATTAAATCCATAAGAGTAACAGGTTAACTAACAGGCTTTATATTTGGAAACAGCACCTGAAGGTGGACTTTAAACATAGGTGAATAAACCCAAGTGTACAAAACCTGTCTTCAAGTCCAGTGTCAATATATATATACAGGATAATTTTAGCATCAGAAAATGTAAAAGCACATAACGTACCACTATGTTCAGGGACAATAATCATACAACCGAATATGATCCCCCCAACATAACCATGCTCAATAAACCCAATCAGTCAAGCAGAGTCAATACAGCAACACACACACAGTTCCGAGTTCAAGATTTTCTTATCAAGAAGTCTGTTTTAAAACGGTGTTAACGTCAATGAACAAGAAACAGCAGCAAGACAACTACTTACTACCTTGAAAACATCACAATTGAGTGTTGGTTGATAAACACGGTCTCAAATTTTGCAAAGGAGATAGAGAATCGAGCAGTAGTACATTTGGGTTCGTTCTACTCTCCATCAGGAATCCCAGGTTTGAATCCTGGGCAGTACAGAAATGGTTGGGCACATTTTCTTTTGCCCAATACCTATTTTTACCTAGTAGTAAATAGATACCCAGGGAGTTAATCAACTGATGTGGGGAATGCATCCTTGGGAAGGTTAGTAGTTTGACCTTGGGTGGACCTTGATAAAAGCTATAGTGTACATACACAAAGGCTGCCTATCTCCGACAAAAATTATTTCCTAATTAGAGTAACTAAAATTTTCCCCGAGGTGCTTTACAACATATAAAAAGTAAAGTAATTGGACCTTAATAAGTTTACATCCAAAAAATACTGGTTTAAAGATATGGTTATAGCTTTATGTAACACATGGTAGGATACAGCAAGGTTGCTTGAATGTTTCGAGTGTAGGTTAGACAAATACATGAAGAGGTGTGGATGCAGATAAATTTGAGCTGCCTTGTATAATGCAATATCCCTTTTGAGCAGTTTCCACTATTCATATAATGAGCTACAGCTCTCATGCCAAAATAAAAACAGGAAATTGAATTTTAGGGAATTAGATTAAACTACTTTCCTTAAATATCAAATTAATTATATTTCGAGTCACTTCAAAACACAAACCCAAAAGTACCTAAATTCATCTTCATAGTTTCCTACTAGTGCTTCAAACCTGCACTGAATCTTGCAATATCCAATTCCCCAATACGCTATGTACTTTCAAAAAGCCAATGTATATTTTTGTATATACTGTATATAATTAAACTTGTGTTTTAAAACTCCTGAATCATACCTCCGCTAAAAGTTCTTGAGCATTGTCAGTGACGGGTGTGGGGGGTCGATTTAAACACCACGTTTCTTGCACCTTGTTGTGAACAGCCAGCACCTTCTGGAACTCTGGATTGGTCAAAAGTTGGGCCACAAGCGTCATATCTTCACTAATTCGGTGGCCATTAGACTTTAGCACTGTCTGGATCCTTTGTAGTGACTGAATAAGTTCATTAATACCTGAAAAGGAATAAAAACTCAGTCAAGTTTAAAAAGGCATTAATTTTAGCTCTGCTTAATAACATTAGGACTCTTAATATATAAATACAGTATGTATTCCAAGTATAATTACCTGTAACTTTAATTATTGTTGGATTTTGTGATGTTCTTGCTTTGTGCTGACCATATATTTCTATCTTTATAATAAGTGCAGCAATGATGATATATATGAAAGAAAATGCAGAGTGGAGGCATGGGTGAAAGAAAATTCCATGTACAGTAAACTAAAATGACTTTAAAATAGATTCTTGGGGGAAAAAGGAGTGATGTACTGCCTAATATCAATACCAAAGTCAATTTTATGATGCACTTGTTTTAAACATTTAAAATGTATATGGTGTAATAAAATAAACATTAAGCTCAATATTAATGGTACAATATTTTACTTGCAGCTCAACAGTTGTCGTGCCAGTGGTGTACTTAAAAATCAACCCAAAGCTCTCTTACCTATGACTTTACTAGGGGTATCAGCACTGGCCTGGGCCTCCACCCCAGCTTGTAGTTCCTCAACTGCAAATGCTTCATTAACAACCCCAGTTGGCACAGGTTTGTTTGCGAGCTGCTGTAGCTTCTGAGATGATCGTAATGATGATCTTAACATTGCTTCGTTCTCTTCACGTTCCCTGCGAACCTTTAGCTCCTCCTAAATAATATTTAGAAACAAACTGTTTTAGTGCAAGCATTGTGCATCCATTCACACATGTATACCATACATATTACCTTGCCTTATGGCCTTATTGTTACCTTGCATTCATTCCAGGGGTCAAGGTCCCCACAACCCAGTCTCAGACCAGGCCCTACTAATGCACATATACACAGTAATGACAATTATATCTTAGCAAAACCATACAAAATGTTGACAACCATACCTCATATTTTTTTATTTTATTCATCTCTCTTGTGTGGATGGCTGCTGTATTAGTCCTTCTTGCTGTGAAGGCGGGAGCTGAGGAGATCTCTGGGGCTGGTCTGGAATGCGTGGAGGCGTGGACTTTGGTAGTGTGCCATTCTGCGGTGTGGCACTTCCAGATGACCCTCCTTCTTGCTGCTTTTACTGCTATTATTATTATTATTGTGGATTGGAGTGATTGGCTGACTCTGTGGCCTAGGTGGTGGGTATCTGGAATAAGACAAATATTTCTATCACTAATCCTACAAGCTCACAAGAANTATTGTGAGGACTAATAATAAACAGAAGCTCCCCTATGACTCTGTATATCCCCATTGTTCAAACTATTATGTATTAGCGATAAGACCTACCATTTCACTTTAGCACTTTCTCTGTAACTAGCTGACATTGTAACTATAAGGTGTGAAGGATAGATGAAATTGTTTATGTAATAATCTAAGATGAGGTCTGATAAAGACCTTTTGTGCCCTCTGTAATGCTTTTGCGCTACCGCTCATAGGATGAGTATGGGGTACACAATAACTAGCCGCCTTCGGCGGCAATAATAAAAAACGATGAATCACAGTAACGTTTCGGAAAAAAATGATGAACTAACCATAATTCAGACGATGGACAAGCGAGTACGATGTTTCGGTCCGTCGTGGATCAGTATCAAGCATAATGGTCCAGGACGGACCGAAACGTCGTCATTGTTTCTCCATTTTCCTTAGTTGTGGTTTGGTCGTCATGGCTAGGCATAAAGAGGCCTAGCCATGCAACCCGTCCTCGCAAATTCGTATGGTCAATATTGACTTATTAAATACGTGCATAGGTGATATACTAAACATAATAGTTTACCTTGAAAGCTTCATAGAAAACACCGACCTTACCTAATCTTGTTAGTATGTTAAGATAAGCATCTTATTGCTTCGTAATTACAATTGTTACTTAACCTATACCTATAATAGGTTAAGTAACAATTGTAATTACAAAGCTATAAGATGCTTATCTTAACATACTAACAAGGTTAGGTAAGGTCGGTGTTTTCTATGAAGCTTTTCAAGGTAAACTATTATGTTTAGTATGTCACCTATGCACGTATTTAATAAGTCAATATTGACTATACGAATTTGCGAGGACGGGTTGCAACATGATGACCAATGTTCTTGATCAATGGCCATTGATCAATGTTCTGCACTGGCAAATTTTGGGTACATTGTGAGGATATCCCCACGAACATGAGAGTTAATAAAGTGATTGCAGAGCTCCACGAACCTCATACTGGCAGGTCTGAAGGGTCTAATGGCTGGACATTCAATAATGTCCAGGTTTAACCTAGTGCGTGATCATGCCGCAGTTCCTGCTCACAGAGTTCGTACACACCTGGAGTGCTTAGGATTGGGAGATCCGTCACCTGTAGCCACCTGCCACAGGTAACGGTAACCAACCTGATCCTTGCAACCACTGTGTCGCACAGTCTGGTGGACGTTTTGTGCTTTTGTGCCTATAAAATAACATAAATAAATAAATATAAATTAAATAACAATTGTATTGGAGATCCAAATCAATTTTAAATAATTGATCTACAGAAGGGGACAATTTTGGTGCTAAAAGTGACTAGGATGAATCTCTGGTAGTCTCACGGATGACACTGATTTGGTGGGTTCATTTTGTGGTAATGTTTCATAGTTGTATCTCGTGTGGTTTGCAAAATTGAGTTCCGGCAGGGTATATCCCCCACTGGTTGATCATTAGGGGATGATACAGGGGGTCGAACCCGGTACAACAGTTTTTTTTTTTTTCAAAATCCAAGGGAGTAAAATCTGCTCGTGGAAGAAAGTGAGAAATCTGCGTCAGGTGAAAAGACTTTTTTTTTTTTAATCCTAGCTTCCTCAAACCAAGAGTTGTTTATATTTGTTGATTTCCGGAAATATAAGAACAAGTCCACGGGAAGAGCATATAGGAACGTTGTGAAAGTTTTGATCAGTAATATTGTAGAGAAGTAATAGACGCAAGAGTGGGAGATTTTAGTCATTTTCGTGCGTGGTGTTTGGGCGAAATTCTTATATCAACTTCTCTTGAAGACCTCGCTTGAACGGTGAGGTAGTTACTGCAGTCAAATCCACAAGGGCCGTGATGAGGATTCGAACCTGCGTCCGAGAGCATCCCAGACGCCGTCTTAATCGACTGAGCTCTTGGACGCAGGTTCGAATCCTCGTCACGGCCCTTGTGGATTTGTTCATTTGATGCGTCACGCAATTATGATTTCTGTGTGTAGTGTAGTGTTACTGCAGTCATTCTACGTCGGTAGAATGACAGGAGCTGCAGTCTTTCAGGTGTGGGAGAGTCGTCCTCAGCTTCTCCCTCCTACCTACCCCACTGCCGTCTCCTTTTCTCTCACTCCCCCCACCCCACCGCCTCCTTCCCCCCCTTCCCCACCGCCTCCTTCCTCCCCCCCCCCTTCCCCACCACCAGCACAGCGGCACTGTTCAAATTCACCGCCAATGTAGTATCGGGAAACACCATAAAAATGTAAATGACGGCGCCAATAATGTTGATCAAACAGAGACCCGCCCGAGGCGCCCAACACCCGGGCTCTCCAACCATATCCTCGCTATATCTTAAACCTTTAAGGAAAGAAAGACCTTGAGATTACTTAATGTATAACCCCCCCCCCTCCTCTCTTCCCCCGCGCCCCTCACTATGGTTCTAGCTGCATTTCTCAAATCATCTCCGTATGATTGATTCATGACCAAAGCATTAATGCAGTAAATGCAATTCGATCATTTTTCCCCCACTTTCAAAGAGTTCCCTGGAGCCGGAGGTGGCAGAATCGTCCTCAATTGGATCAGTCTCCCGCCGCCGACAGGCAAAACTCGGAGATTCAGAAATGTAAATGGCTTCTGATCCCCTATACGCTGTAATGGAAATAGAATTGGATCCTCCACCGGGTGAATATTCCAATGTAAAGTCCCTTATTACTCCGATATTTTCCTCTTCAAAAATCGTGGCTGCTCTGCGACACATGGGAGGGGGGGCGGGTGAAATTTTAGCTTGTAAAATTTTTCTATTCAGGTTCCTTGAGGATGAAGACGCTAATATAGTCGATTATAAATATATTACGGCGTGACGGGAGTAGCCAGACAGCGAGGGAATTTATGGTGAATATTATTGCCGTTTCGTGCGGTCAATATATTTACCCGGGAGGTGGAGCAGGCGGCGGCGGCGGCAGCAGCAGCAGCAGGTCATTATGGTGGCCAGGGTACAGTAGTTACAGCTGTGTGTCAGCTGGAGTTACAGCTGTGCAGGTTGGATGGAGCGGGGGGGAAGCGTGGGGGGGGGGGCTTCCACAACTTATTTCTGTGCATTCCACGTGTTGCCCACTAGTGCAGAGTATCAACTTACATTTCCTTCAGCATGGTGTATGCTGTCATCAGATCGCCTCTGTTTCTTCTCTAGGGTTGTGAGGGTGTGAGTGACCATAACCCGCCCTCGTAGTTTAGGCCTCACCATTCAGCCAGGTGTTGACAACCTCTGCAAGTTTTCATGTATAGCATGAAAGCTTTCATGCTTTTGTGCTTCACGAAGTGAGGGGCTTACGTGCTGGTGCTGCATATTCTAGTATTGGCCTCATATAGGCTACATAGATGGTCTTGAGAGAATACTTATTACGGTTTTAAATGCCGGTCGGATCCTTTCCAGATATCGTGGAAGTATCAGTACTGGCTACGCTAACTTATATGAATGGGTCACAGTTTGTCAAGAGCTAGATTTGCGATGCTAAGATGCTAGATTTTCGAGATTTGATCTAATCCCAGTCTCCGAGGAGGGCTAGTGATACAGGGGCTATCAGTAGGCTATATTGATACCCTATATATATCCTATAGCCTATGTAGCCTATATACTAGACCACCACCATCAGTAGGGGATATACAGACCAACTTTTGGATGGAATATGAGCATAGTCTCACGGCCGTGATGTTTGTTTAATTCCCTATATTTTACTGCAAGGTGAATAGACGCCTCAGGTGAAAGGAAACGTAGTTAGCCTTCTTCATCCTGCTGCTGGAATCGAACCCGGGACCGTTCGGTTGTGTCCCGACGACAGTAACTACTAGACTACTCGTAAAATCAAACGAAACGAAACTTGGGTAACAAGTGATGCCATATATTTTCTGCGCGAAACGCTGTGCGTACTAGTTAGTGGCTTTACAAGAATGTAAACACATCATGCTATATATTCTCATAAACCCAATGTAACTTCTTGTATATATATATACATATATATATATATATATATATATATATATATATATATATATATATATATATATATATATATTCGTCAAGTTGTGTTGTAAACCTCACTCAGGACGGACACGAGAAAATTAATTACGCCATATTGAATATAATTTGTCTTCTCTTCCCATAATAAACGCGGGCTAGGGGGGGGGGAAGACGACAGCTGCTAATCTCAAATACACGTTTAAAGGGACATCAAAATTCCACGTTTTCACACTTTTTTTTTCGCCATTTTCTCCGTATCAAGTTGCAGTAATTACAAGGATGCCTGAAATCGACATTTTTTTTTTTAATGAATCGGAAAGTCGATGGAGACGTGTGGGCGACAAGGAGAGCCCCCGGGGTGCCATTGTGTGAAGACGGGTGTCAGTGGATCAGATGTCCTCCTGCAGCCCACCCCAGCATTGTCCCGAACCAACCGCCATTGTCTACGCCCATTAACTCTTCCCATGATTAGCTGTAATTAGCCAATATGGGCAGTTCTTCTCCGTTAGCTCACTGCTGCCCAAAATCAGCGACAGCTATGCGGCAAGAATAATATGACCAATAATCTAACCCATTAGGGCGATACTACTAAGGTGATGTAGCAGGTTTGCGGGGCGTCCGTCGGTCGAGGTGATGAGCCAGGGATGGCGCCAGGTCTGACACGCAAGTGACAGGCGGGCGTGTTGGGTCCAGCTCCTCTCACACGCCATCTGGACGGCTGCACCCTCCCACACACACACACACACTGGCCCGTCACTGAATTAATATTCCCCTCCTTCTCTATACGCCACCTTACTCAGCTTGGTTATTAAAACGTCAGCAGTGTGATAAGCTGAACCTAGTGAGCCATGAGATTAAACTCCATAATCCACGTATTCTCACATTATGGATTTCCAAATGACATTAGAACTCTCGTTATCAACGTTATCAACAACTGCGAGTTTGCTTACTGGTCATTATTATCAAGGGTTCTCAAATAGAACCATATTAGATGGGGGAGAGTATCGAAATAAAGCATGCTTATCTTTTTAACCTTTTCGAGGTTAATTAAGAGTAAAATATTATTCTGAGGTCTGATATCAGAAACAAAATGAAATAGTGTATTTTGTCTGCCAAAATAGTAAATATAACCCGTCAACCCGTCCTCGCAAATTCGTAAAGTCAATATTGACTTATTAAATACGTGCATATGTGGTATACTAAACATAATAGTTTACCTTGAAAAGCTTCATAGAAAACACCGACCTTACCTAACCTTGTTAATATGTTAAGATAAACATTTTATAGCTTCGTAATTACAATTTTTACTTAACCTATTATAGGTATAGGTTAAGTAATAATTGTAATTACGAAGCAATAAGATGCTTATCTTAACATACTAACAAGGTTAGGTAAGGTCGATGTTTTCTATGAAGCTTTTCAAGGTAAACTATTATGTTTAGTATATCACCTATGCACGTATTTAATAAGTCAATATTGACTATACGAATTTGCGAGGACGGGTTGAACCCGTACCTTCTCACCCAAGAAGCACATTAAAGATCAACGAAGCAAAGGTACCCTCCAAAGCAAAGGGGTACTTTGAATTTTGAATCTGAATTTGAATCTGACCTAGCACAGTTCCCCGTGAAACACCATTTTCTACTTCTCTCCAGCTTTCAAATTAAAAAATTCAAAATTCAAATGTTTATTCAGGTAAAGTACATACAAGAGGTGATACAAAAATTGATAGATTTATAGATAGAGCTAGTACATACAATGCCTAAAGCCACTATTACGCAAGGCGTTTCGGGCAGGAAAAACATTAAAGACTAAAACTTAATACTTGACGTATGAAGTATCTTGTAAGCATGACGATAGCTTGACGTATCCTCTCCGACTGTGTCCCTTTGGTTTTGTCCTTCAAGCACGCCCATACCAAAGTCTAGTGCCTTTCCTGTCATACCCGCTTGTCTTTCTATCTTGTGTATGAGTTTCTTGTGTGGGAACTGTATCAAAAACGTTTTGGGAGTCTACAGTAGGAAGATGCAGTCTACCCATCCTTCCTTGTCATATTTTGGTGATCCTGTCACATAATTCAATCCAGAATGTTAAGCATAAAATTTACAATCCCAAAATGTTCTACAGTCCTTTTCTCTGATGACTTTTTTTTCTAGAATTTTGTGTGAAATGCATGTTAATGACACTGGTTTATAATTTAGTGCTACATGTCTGTCCCCTTTCTTGAATATTGGAACTATATTTCCCTTTTTCTAGACTTTCGGTAACTCTTCCGTCTCTAGTGTAATGTTGAAAACTATAGTTAATGGTAAGACTAGAGCCTTGCAGCTTTCTTCAGTAACTAGGGTGATATCTGACCTGGCTCTATTGATTTTGTTATATCCAGTTCCTCCAGGTATCTTTTTAACCTCTTCTATATTAACATCAGTTTTGTCTATTGTTCAAGTTTGTTGTTTTCTCTATTCTGGTCGACTGCTGCCATCCCTACTTGGACACCAGCCTGGTTCTTGTTTGAAGATCTCTTGGAACCTCTTGTTAAGCTCTTAGCACACTTCTTTGAAATTCTTTAAGATTGTCTCTGTGCCCATAGTCGAATCACATGGTCTTATAATATTGTTGTCGTCTGTATATGGCTATGCAACAGCTTAGGTTGGCTCTTTGTTTTCACCACAATGTCATTCTCAAACTGCTGCTCTGCTGCCCTCTTAATTCTTGTGTACTTATTCCTGCTCCTATTTAGTTCCTCCCTATTTGCCTCTCTACCCATGTCCCCCTATACTTTTTTCATGCATTTTTGTCTTCTCCTTTTCCTACTTACACTGTTGATCCATGGTTTTGCTGTTGTTTTGTCCAGATTCCACCCGAGAGGTGTGAACTGCTCCATTATGTCATTTGTTGACTTTCCGTCCATTTCAGTCTCCCATTGAACCTCCTGCAGATATTCCATAACCCTCCATAGTACCCTCTTCTGTATTCTCTCTCAACTCCTTGTCCTGTTTCGAACTCTTTCAGTTCTACAATACTGTGTAATCCAACACAATAATGCAGTTGTCATTGGCTCCAATTGGTACCTCATATTTTTACTTCTTTACATCTTCATTTTCGGTAACACCAGGTCTAAGGTACCTGGTAGATCAGCTATTTCTCTAGTCAGTTCCTTGATCTGCCAGAGGAAGCATTTGTAGTGTCCACAAATTTTGCTTTCAAGTCTCATCTCCCCGGGAGGCTCCATTGTTGACCAGTCTATTTCCCTCTGGTTCAAGTCACCAAGTATTAGAATCTTTGCTCTGGTTCTCCTTGCCACTGTGGCTGCCTTTTCTATTATCTTCAGGCACGTTACGTTGCATTGATCATAATCCTCCCTTGACCTTCTTGTAGTTGGTGGCAGGTGTTATTTACAGCCCACCATTATCTTCATGTCGTCATAACTAGTATGAAATCCTGCTGGTTGGTTACCTTAGGAATCTCTCTATGCTCAAAGTTTCATTGTTGTTGTATCAATAGGGCTACTCTTCTGCCTTCTTCCCCCACATTTATCCTCTGTTTCATACTACGTGGTATGCTCTCGGGAATATTACATCCTCTTTTACGTTCATCAGTTTTGTCTTCAATACTGCGATGATATGAGGATGCACTTCTGAAACCCATTCTTTCATCTCTTCCCCTTTATTTGTAATGCCATTTGCGTACTAAATTTTTATACTGTACTATTAATTTCTACTGGGTTTCTTCGTAGGTGGGGAATGGGGCACATTCTCCCTTTTGGCTAGTACCATTCTGGAGGCTAGCATTTGCGAGTGTTGGTCACTCCTTTGTACACACTCATGCCTTTGGTCTCTTTTTCTCACGCCAAGCCCTACCACATTTAACTCCAATTGCTGTCCTCTTCTATTTCGCTTCACTTTTCCTCTATAGTCTCTTGGCTTCCTCTTCCCCTTGCTCATGTCCTGGTATATATGAACACCTGGGGGTGTTCGTATAGGTGGTAGTCAGTTGCTATAGGTATAGTATGACCTAACTATACGGTATATCAATTCCGAGTTGTTTACTGCATTATTTGTTTAATTTATGAACCCTGCATTTCTGCTTTGCTTCACTTCCTTTCTGGAGGCTTGATTCTTCAATGAGGGTGACCGTGAATTTCCTTCTCTCTGTGCTTGTGAGGAGGGCTCGGTTTTGACCTTAAGTTTCCAGTAGACTTTTGAGGACTTTCAAGGACTTGTAGGTGTACTCGCCTAGTTGTGCTTGCGGGGGTTGAGCTCCAGCTCTTTGGTCCCGCCTCTTAACTGTCAGTCAACTGGTGTACTGATTCCTGGGCCTACTGGGCCCTATCATATCTACATTTGAAACTGTGTATGGAGATTGCCTCCACCACATCACTGCCTAATGCATTCATCTGTTAACTACTCGGACACTGAAAAAGTTGTCTCTAACGTCCCTGTGGCTCATGTGGGTACTCAGTTTCCACCTGTGTCCCCTTGTTTGCGTACCACCCGTGTTAAACAGTTTATCCATATCTACCCTGACCAAATTCCTCAGAGAATTTTGTAGGTAGTGATCATGTCTCCCCTTACTCTTCTGTCTTCCAGTGTCGTGAGGTACATTTTACGCAGCCTTTCCTCGTAACTCATGCCTCTTAGTTCTGGGACTACCCTAGTGGCATACCTCTGAACTTTTTCCAGCTTTGTCTTGTGCTTGACAAAGTACGGGCTCCGTGCTGGGGCTGCATACTCCAGGATTGGCTTACATATAAAGATGAACGATATGAAGATGAACTTTTCGGCCGTTTTACAGCCGTTGTTAACACCAGACTGGTGTTGACAATGGCTGTAAAACGGCTGAAACGTTCATCTTCCTTTCCAATTTCTTTGTGGATTTTCCGCACAGTATTGTATATATTATTTGATACCTCTCTGATCTCCTTTCTACCTTGTGGTGATTCCAAGGGGTCAAGATTCCCACGGCCCAGTCTGTGACCAGGCAGAGAATACATTTTGAGAGCCTTGAGACGATCCCAATAGTTTAGGTGCTTTGTCATGTCTGTGTGCTGTATATATTCTCTGTATTCCCTCTATTTCAGCAATTTCTCCTGCTCTGAACTGTTACAGCCCCACTCCTGTGCCAGGTAAGTCCACTACAGGCTCACCATAGCCCATGATACCTGGAACTTTTGTTCCGAGAAGCCGAATCTAAAACAACATCCTGCTCTGAAGGGAAAAAAAGTGTTGAACTGTACTCAAGGCAGGACAGCATAAGTGATTTGAATAGTAGGAACATTGTGATGGGATCCCTAGATTTGAAGCTCATCTGCAAAAGATGACATGAAGCTGTGCCTTGTATATTTGTCTATATCTGATGAGAATAAGGAAAAGCAGTGGCACAATTACTGTCTCCTGAGGTACAGATCCTTTCACTGCACATGGACTATTTTATTTGACTGTTATTCTTGTGTTCTGTTTGACAGAAAATTGAATACCCATTGCTCTACCCGTTAGGCCACAACCTATCAATAGGGTTATCACTCCATGGTCGTATTTATTAAATGCCTTTACAGAGTCCGAGTGTACCACATGTGCATTCTGTTTTTCTTATTTATTTATTATTATTTATTTATTTATTATTTATTAAGGATACAGTGGGTTTGTGATCATACAGGGGGTACCTCAGTTTAAGAGTTTAATTCATTCCTGGAGACAGCTCGTAATCCAAAAACTCGTAACCGAAGCTAATTTCCCCATAAAAAATAATGGGAAATGAATTAATCTGTTCCTGACTACCAAAAACCTAATTCACCTAAATTAACCTTCAAACTAAATTTCATACCTAATTCATCGAAATCTACACTACAAAAGTATGTTCAAGTTATTACTTACCCTTGCTGATGACTGCTGTTGGCATATGGAAGATAGTGAGAAGGGGGGATGGAGGAGAGGTGTTACTGTATGGAAGGGGAGTCCCCTTCCATTATAACATCAGGCAGTGAGGACCTCTCTGGAGTGCATTCTCTGGCACGTTTTGCCTGCATACCACTAGGACGTGCTTGTGGCACACTGCTTGCTTGTCTTACTAAGAAACTGTCTAAAGACATTTNCCCCCATCGTCTGCCAGTTTGCGTTTCTTTGCCGCGAGGCACATTCGCTTCAAGAGATTGGAGTCACTCGTTTCGCGATTAGGCTGGGGTTCCACCTTTCCGGGCTTCGCGATTAACCTTTACGGGTACGCCGGGGCGCATCCGATCCCACGATCGTCGTCGCCTAATCAACAACAACAATACTGGCGGAGAGCGTTGAAGAAGCCTAAGCACTGGCATTGGCGATAGGTTGAGGAAGCCTGAATGTCTAGCGGTGGGTGATGAGGAAGCCTCACTGTCTAGCGGTAGGTGATGAGGAAGCCTCACTGTCTAGCGGTAGGTGATGAGGAACCTCACTGTCTAGCGGTGGGTGATGAGGAAGTCTCACCGTCTAGCGGTAGGTGATGAGGAAGTCTCACTGTCTAGCGGTGGGTGATGAGGAAGTCTCACCGTCTAGCGATAGGTGATGATGAAGCCTCGCTGTTTAGCGGTAGGTGATGAGGAAGCCTCACTGTCTAGCGATAGGTGATGATGAAGCCTCACTGTCTAGCGGTGGGTGATGAGGAAGCCTCACTGTCTAGCGGTAGGTGATGAGGAAGTCTCACTGTTTAGTTGGTGTGATGAGGAAGTCTCACCGTCTAGCGATAGGTGATGATGAAGCCTCGCTGTTTAGCGGTAGGTGATGAGGAAGCCTCACTGTCTAGCGGTAGGTGATGAGGAAGCCTCACTGTCTAGCGGTAGGTGATGAGGACCTCACTGTCTAGCGGTGGGGTATGAGAAGCCTCACTGTGTCTAGCGGTAGGTGTGATGAGGAGCCTCACTGTCTAGCGGTAGGTGATGAGGAGCCTCACTGTCTAGCGGTGGGTGATGAGGAAGCCTCACTGTCTAGCGGTAGGTGATGAGGAAGTCTCACTGTTTAGCGGTGGGTGATGTGGAAGTCTCACTGTCTAGCGGTGGGTGATGAGGAAGTCTCACCGTCCTAGCGATAGGTGATGATGAAGCCTCACTGTTTAGCGGTGGGTGATGTGGAAGCCTCACTGTCTAGCGGTGGGTGATGAGGAAGTCTCACCGTCTAGCGATAGGTGATGATGAAGCCTCACTGTTTAGCGTGGGTGATGTGGAAGCCTCACTGTCTAGCGATAGGTGATGAGGAGCCTCACTGTCTAACGGTGGGTGATGAGGAAGTCTCACTGTTTAGCGGTGGGTGATGAGGAAGCCTCACTGTCTAGCGGTGGGTGATGAGGAAGCAGAGGTAGGTGGTGAGGCATTTCACCACGTTTGAAGCTATGATTCGAGACTTGAGTTTCATTCGCTTTCAACTCTAATTTTAAGCACTCCCAAAATCAACGTAGCCAAACAGCTTAACACGTCTCGGTGTGCACAAACCCAGGGTAATAGATTTTTACCCTGAGGTGGAGAATAGGCTACTAGATACTCTGCCAGTGCACAAAATAATGACCAAACACAGCCCCGCTCGCACTGTTTGTGAATTAAAAAAACAACAAACACTTGATTCGAGCTTTTCTCGAACAGTGCTAAGGTTTGACTAGGAGTCCTCTCTAACCCCCCCCACCCCCAACCATCCCATTATATCTGGCATTTTTGGTCTTTAAATCGTTGTCTGGGATGAGTTTAAAATTATCTAAATGTTCAGAATGTATCATTTATTATTATTATTATACATGTTCGTTATTATTTTTCCCGCACAGAGCAGTTGATTTCTCTCTCGAGAAAGAGAGAAAACGGGATCACGACACTTGAGGGCGTCCGAGCCCCCCAAACCAACAACACGAAAGACAGCTGTTTACGGTGCTGGAGAAGTGTAGTTCGTTCTCGTTCAGTGATTATTTTTGCCAATAGATCGACATAGACAGCGTTAAGTGTGTTTACAGACAACGATGTGGGAGAGGGCTTCAAATGGCTCATCGAGAGCTATATGAAATTTGATTTTGCTGCTCCCAAATACAATGACAATACAAAAAAGGTGTAATCACTCTTCAGAACTCAAGACTCCATCTTCTTAGTGTTTTTTCCAAGTTGTAAGAGAAGACTGGGAATCCGATTGCTTGGAATGTTGAACTTGTTAGGCTACGTCTGTCTCTGTAAGAAATGAAGACATGATTTACGCACATGTTTTAACAATCATTAATAAGGGGGAAATGTGATCTACACAAGACGTATGTTTTGTCTCCCGAGGTGAAGAAAAACGTAGAACCTGGGGAAAGAAAAGCTCTGCATATTATGAGGTAAGCTTACGTAAAACTTTTTTTTTTGGAAGCTCTTTCATACACTCTTTGTATTATTGACACTGAATTTAGGTATCGTGTAGTGCAAAGCATGTATAATACAACGCTAGGTTATAAGTGCTGGTACAAATACAACGCTGGGTTATAGGGGCTGGTATAAATACAACGCTAGGTTATAGGTGCTGGTGCAAATACAACGCTGGGTTATAGGTGCTGGTGCAAATACAACGCTGGGTTATAGGGGCTGGTGCAAATACAACGCTAGGTTATAGGTGCTGGTACAAATACAACGCTAGGTTATAGGTGCTGGTACAAATACAACGCTAGGTTATAAGTGCTTGTACAAATACAACGCTAGGTTATAGGTGCTGGTGCAAATACAACGCTAGGTTATAGGTGCTGGTACAAATACAACGCTAGGTTATAGGGGCTGGTACAAATACAACGCTAGGTTATAGGTGCTGGTGCAAATACAACGCCATTTTATAGGTGTTGGTACAAATACAACGCTAGGCTATAGAATATGGGGGGGGGGAATCGCTACTTAAAATCCCGATAAAATTTATACATTTTACAAATTTCAGAGAAGGTTTAGAGTAATATTATAGATTACGGCATATATATATATACCACTGCAGGAGAGGCCCTTTAGCCCGTGGCGGCCTAAAGTAATTGTCAAGTTACTACCACAAGAGGAGAATAAGCTTTGTAGAGTTGATACCTTGAGCCAGCTCTGGTGTGTTCCTTCTACCCCACCCTGTGACGTGCCCCATTTTATTCATGCTAAAATACAACAACCATAGCAGTACTGCATTCACTAACTATATTTCGAAGTGCACTTCTAAATGCTTCCTCCGCGTATTGTATATACAAACAATCAACGTAACCCAACTGTATAATTACATATCAAATAATATTTATTTATAGTTAGAGAAAATATAGCTATAGATTACACAGTATGGACACACCTTTACAAATGTGCCTTAGGAGGATATGGCGACATTTTAGACAAGCGTTGCTTGGTAAACGGCTTCATTACCAATCAAAACTTTCCAGCAGAACATAACATGGAGGACACCCGACACATTTACAAAGTTTACCCGACTGCCTAATTGTATCAGCGCAGACATTAGAACACACTTTGGTCACATCCTTAGAAGACCTAAGTATAGTGTTAGTGATTTTGTGATCATGCTCTGACTGGGGGTTAATTAATGTGACTGCTCTGTATAGCGCTCACCAAGACGAACCCAACACCAAATGATGATAAGGTCTTTCTTGCACAGCTCTGATCTTTAATGGTGTCACTGTATATAGGTAGCATTGACTCTGAAGAATCGAGAACGCACACTGCCACAGTCAGTTATCACAATGAGCTATTCTATTCTTAGAGAAAAATAAATTATTTACCAATACGTACGTGAGTAATGTCCGCAGTTGTTGTCCTTATCAAAAAGACGCGAAGGAACTTGGTGAGAGAGAAACACTCTTTTCTCCCTTACAATGTAACAAACATTATATGGTTCTTGGTTATTTCATTAAACACTATTACCCGCCTAGCAGGTGCTGGTAGCAGCCTAGCAGGTATTCTGGTAGCAGCCTAGCAGGTATACTGGTGGCAGCCTAGCAGGTATACTGGTGGCAGCCTAGCAGGTATACTGGTGGCAGCCTAGCAGGTATACTGGTGGCAGCCTAGCAGGTATTCTGGTGGCAGCCTAGCAGGAATTCTGGTGGCAGCCTAGACTATACTTGTAGCAGCCTAGCAGGTATTCTGGTGGCAGCCTAGTAAGTATTTTGGTGGCAGCTTAGCAGGAATTCTGGTGGCAGCCTAGCAAGTATTTTGGTGGCAGCCTAGCAGGTATTCTGGTGGCAGCCTAGCAGGAATTCTGGTGGCAGCCTAGCAGGAATTCTGGTGGCAGCCTAGCAGGACTTCTGGTAGCAGCCTAGCAGGTATTCTGGTGGCAGCCCAGCAGATATTCTGGTGGCAGCCTAGCAGGTATTCTGGTGGCAGCCTAGCAGGTATTCTGGTGGCAGCCTAGCAGGTATTCTGGTGGCAGCCTAGCAGGTATTCTGGTGGCAGCCTAGCAGGTATTCTGGCGGCAGCCCAGCAGATATTCTGGTGGCAGCCTAGCAGGTATTCTGGTGGCAGCCTAGCAGGTATTCTGGTGGCAGCCTAGCAGGTATTCTGGTGGCAGCCTAGCAGGTATTCTGGTGGCAGCCCAGCAGATATTCTGGTGGCAGCCTAGCAGGTATTCTGGTGGCAGCCTAGCAGGTATTCTGGTGGCAGCCTAGCAGGTATTCTGGTGGCAGCCTAGCAGGTATTCTGGCGGCAGCCTAGCAGGTAATCTGGTGGCAGCCTAGCAGGTAATCTGGTGGCAGCCTAGCAGATATTCTGGTGGCAGCCTAGCAGGTATTCTGGCGGCAGCCTAGCAGGTATTCTGGTGGCAGCCAGTAGCAGCTTGGCAGAAGGAGGGCAGCGTGGTAGTGGAGGGCACGGGGGGAGGGCAGCGTGGTAGTGGGGTGCACGGGGGGAGGGCAGCGTGGTAGTGGAGGGCACGGGGGGAGGGCAGCGTGGTAGTGGGGTGCACGGGGGGAGGGCAGCGTGGTAGTGGGGGGCACGGGGGGAGGGCAGCGTGGTAGTGGGGGGCACGGGGGGAGGGCAGCGTGGTAGTGGAGGGCACGGGGGGAGGGCAGCGTGGTAGTGGAGGGCACGGGGGGAGGGCAGCGTGGTAGTGGGGTGCACGGGGGGAGGGCAGCGTGGTAGTGGGGTGTACGGGGGAGGGCAGCGTGGTAGTGGGGTGCACGGGGGGAGGGCAGCGTGGTAGTGGGGTGCACGGGGGGAGGGCAGCGTGGTAGTGGGGTGCACGGGGGGAGGGCAGCGTGGTAGTGGGGGGCACGGGGGGAGGGCAGCGTGGTAGTGGGGGGCACGGGGGGAGGGCAGCGTGGTAGTGGAGTGAACGGGGGGGGGGAGGGCAGCGTGGTAGTGGAGGACACGGAACAAAAACATCAGCCTCTACAGTAGCAGCAGCTCTAACAACAGTAGACCAATTAAGTTGCATAAGCAACATCACTTAACAGCAGCAATTAAAGTACACCGGCAGCAGCAATGTTGCAACGACAGGAAAACGGGGGTCAGTATTTCGACCTTGTGGTAGTAGCCGGCGAGAAACAGTGGGCAGAGTTTCTTTCACCCTATGCCCCTGTTACCTAGCAGTAAAATAGGTACCTGGGTGTTAGTCAGCTGTCACCGGCTGATTCCTAGGGGTGGAGGCCTGGTCGAGGAACGGGCCGCGGGGACACTAAAAAAAGCCCCGAAATCATCTCAAGATAACCTCAAGAAGATTGTGCAACATTTCTTGCAGTCAACAGCATATTAGTAAGAGGAACATCGGCAACCATGCAACAAACAGTGGAAGCATTCAACAGTAATGCCACTGTTCATCAGGGGAATCATTAGCGAGATTCATCAGCATCGAACAGTATCGACGGCATTCATGCCGCCAAAAAAAAACAGCATCAGCATACGGTAACTACCGTGTACAACATATGCAGCAGCAGTAGCATCATGACGCAGCATCGTCAACATGCCAGCAGCAGGGGAAAGAGTGCAGGAGCAGAGATGAGAAGAGTCTGCAGGCAGCCTCCACTCATCTCTCCTCCCGACAAGAATGCACGAAATCGCGGATTTCGTGCGAGGCCTCGTGTCCACGATCTCACCCCCTTCCCCCGCCATACCGTACGCCACGCACGGCTACCAACCCACCCAATTATACCTCTACGACAATAATTTCACCCCCTTATCTCGCCCAATCATCTCCTACCACATCATGCAGGGAGAGAGAGGGGGGAAGGCCAATCACGACCCTGTACACCGGCGAGGGAGATCTCATTGGCCATTAGCCGAGTCCGGGGAAGGAGGAGGAGTGGACAGCCATCAGTATTGAAAATTATATAACTCGCGCCGGGTAATTTGCGGTTGGGTTTGACCCCTGTGACCGCAAGACGTGCGTGACCGCTCCGGAGGAAGAAAAAAAAAGAACTCTGGCCGTCCGGCGAGATCAGGCCAGATAGGGAAATACCCGGACCGCAGTAACCACCTCGTCCGTAACGTGTGGTGCTCTTGGGGTCATTTTTCATCCGCGTGATTATTACGGCGTTTAATGGCCGGGGCTTTTCGGTGTCCTGCGGCCGGTTGCCTCAATGTTTCGTCCGGTAGCGGGAGCGACGGAGGGCGTCGAGCAATCCGCTGGAGACTGATCGGTCAATTAGTGAAAAATAAAGAAGAAAATTAGCTTTGAAGGTCATTCATCTGCGATGGTCAGGAGTAGGAGGGAATGTATCATCGTGGAGCAGCCGCTGAGCTAGCGTAGGGAGGAAGGGAAGGGAGACAGGGAGGAGAGGTAGGGAGGGAGGGAGGAGGAGAGAGGCAGGGAACAAGCCGACAGGTTTCACACTATTCCCTTCAAGTACGCTTGCTCGTCTCTCTCCTCGACATATTCTATTAACCCTGTCTCCACCTTCCTTTCTCTCTCTCTC
>WNGS01033470.1:8036893-8054622 GCA_020271785.1 Procambarus virginalis
CACCCCCCCCATCTTGCCAAACCTCACTCTTATCCAAATATATATGTTGCTGATCACGGCTGGTCATCACCTCTCCCCCCCCCAACCTAGCCTACCACACCCTTTTTTACCTGTAGTCGGTTTCGAGAAGTCTCCACTCGAGTCCAGCTGACAAAATCCAACACGGGCGCCGATGTCACAGGGATACAGAAAATAGCCTCCCAACTAACAGATGCTAGAACCAGACAAAGTGAATGAACCTCGACTCTGGTTCACTAATATGGGCGCATCTTGCCAAGGCATTCCTGGCAAACATCACCTGTTGCTCCCAAAGCTTACAGGGGAGAGATGCATTGTATTCTCCTCGCCACGGGGACGCTCAGGTGGCAGCGTATACACACCAAATGCTGCTTGAGGCTAGGGGCCCCACAGATTAGACCGGAATTTTGACATACCGACTGGGGGGCAGGGGGGGGTCGAGTACGTTAAAATATTACGCTGCATTAAGTGTGAGGACAGGGTTGGAGAACTTGGATGCAGTTGTTTTTATAGATTCAGCTACTCTGAACAAGTTCCAAGTAGCACGGGCTATGGTGAGCCCGTAGTGGACTTGCCTGGCACAGGAGCGGTGCTGTGTGCCTGGATGCAGGACGTCTGTATACTCTAAGCTTAGACACGTCACGTGAACACAATCAGACGAACAGCGAACAAATCCACAACGGCCGTGACGAGGATTCGAACCTGCGTCCGGGAGCATCCCAGACACTGCCTTAATCGACTGAGCTACGACAGGGTAAAAGGGTTGAAACCGAAGAATTTTGACGAGAGGAAGCTTCCCCAGTAACATTACTTGTGTTCCATTCACCTGGGCTGGAGGAGACTCGAACCGTTGAACCCACGTGTGTGAGAGGCCGGAGCTCTCTCAACTGGGCTATTGTAGTCTGTCTCTGAGGACCTTCTACTTCTAAGCAAGGTCAGGTGACTTGACAGACGTGAAGGACCTTGGTGATGTGTGATACTTGGCTGTAAGAGTGGACAAAACTGCGATGTCTGTGACATGTGAATGGGAGCTGAAAGATCTGTTCCGTTGATGAGGTTAGACATTTTTTTTCTCTCAACATTTAGGGAGATGGGCGCGGTATGTGCAGCAAGGAGGAGGATGGAACGGTGTGGAGGGGCGGGGGAGAGGAGGATGGAGTGGATGTGGAGTGGCGGGAGTGAGAGTGGGAAATGGGATGGTGGTGAAACGATAAGTAAAATGGAAGGTAGACACTGGAGGTTCCACAGATGGAACTTTTCAAATAGGGCGAAAGCCTTAAACGCACAGTGCCCAAATTTTTGCCCCGGCATCGTTATAAAATTAATTCGTTTTGGGGGGTAGCCTAGGTTAGCGTACCATCAGTAGACCTACGAACCCGTATGTTACATACCTGGAGAGGGGTATGCTCTCCAGGGCATACCTGGAGAGGGTTCTGACCGATTCCAGAACCCTCTGGAATCAGAGGGTTCGGAATCAGCCTCAGGTCGGGCTCGGGGGAGTAGAACAACCCCCAGAACCTCTCTCCAGGTATGTTACATACGGGTTCCTTTGTAACATCGACAACCACTACTGCTGCCATTGTAACCTTGGCTATGACTACTGCCAACATTGTAACATTGGGTACGATAACCCAATGTAAAACCGGGTAAAATACTAAACTAATAAATGTACACATTTCTTATCCTGAGTACCACTTCCTGTAGGTTGCACTTGGTAACACTGTTATTGAACACTAACACTGTAAAATAAGCTGACATATGATGGTTACACCGGGACCAAAGGTACACTGTCAACCAGGAAATGCTACACAGGATTAAATACGCTGCCACCATCCTGCCTTTGACCACTGAGACTAATCAAGCAACGAGGCAAGAAACATTGCTTGGCTTGGAGAGTACTTTATATAACTGTCATTAATTATGGGACGGTTGTCAGCCACGATAATCAAAAGATTCTAAGAGGATTCAACAATTGACACAGACGGGAAATTTAACATGAGTTTATTGAGATACCAAATTATACTAAACACCACTATAATTCCTACTCTAACACTGGCAACAAGTTAAGAAATTTAGACATGGAACAAAATTACAGAGATCACACACATTACCTTAATTAAGACCTCTGTCTCTCCGTCCGGTGGACACTGTCTCTCCCGGCCTGTGGATGATCGTCACATAACCGGCCTCGATCCCGGTACACCGTACTCTCCCTAAGTCACTACGGACCCTCTATATACACCTCACAAAAGGGGGGGGGGAAGATTTATTGTGATACCTACACCACGAAATAAGAGGTCGGCCACACGTGCACAAACACTCAAGAATTTATCATTAAACTTGTTTGACATTAACCATAAACTGTTTCAAGAGAAGACTTATTAATTTCGTGTGTGGCTGACCTCTGACCTGGTTAAAGGGGGAAATCCAAGCATGTTTACACATGAGGATCTGGGGTCTACTCCCTTACCCTGTTGACAAGAGTATCATGAAATATTACATACTTGAAACTGTGCTGAATAAGACTAACCCAGGAATTTTTAATCAACATACAAGAAAACCGGAGGTCATCTGGGCTGACCTCTTGGAGCAGACTTCCCTGGTTGAGAACTCTAGGGGGGGGGGGTCATGGGTGTTACACCTTGGCCTAGTGATGGCACCTGGCCTACATGTCCAAGAGTACTCATATACGACGATACTCTTATAACAAAATCCTCTAGTGGATTTCACTGAAGTATTACTGTAGAAGCCTGTAGAAACAATGTCTATTAATACTATCACAGTATCTTTAAAATCAGTGCGCAATAATTTAAAATATGATCAAACAAAATTAGACCTAATGTATATTACAATTATTTTCGTATACAATAATCTTTTTAAGGTGGCAGGGTGTGAGAGAGGTTAGTGAACTAGACACCATTGAAAAGTCAGTACCAACAACTCTAATATAATTTCTACAGGCTATATAGAGCACTACTTAATCTCCTCTCGAACGCTATTATCTTATCTCGCGCATATTTCTCAGATAATCAAAACATTCGAGATCAATAACCATATTTCGTAGAATTTTTCTGAAAAAAAACGAATGAAATACATTTCAGATTTGACGAAAAACGAGATGAACGAGCAACCTAAAAAAGAAAAGCCTTGAAGCGGTGAAAACATCAGAGTCCGTCATGCAGATTTTCCTTAATAACGAACAGTATTTGCGGGACGCGGTGAGAATCCAACTTGGACTTGTTAGCCTTGAGCATCCCAAGTGTCACAACCCTGTAATTGGTCTCTCTCGCTTGTGTTCGTGGACTGTGTACACAACACATTTATGTAGGATTTAGTTGGCAAGTACGCATGTATTAACTTTGTTAATACTCGGTCCTGACTAAACAGGACCGAGCTCATTTACCGGCTATCTGGAGTTATCTTGAGATGATTTCGGGGCTTTTTAGTGTCCCCGCGGCCCGGTCCTCGACCAGGCCTCCACCCCCAGGAAGCAGCCCGTGACAGCTGACTAACACCCAGGTACCTATTTTACTGCTAGGTAACAGGGGCATAGGGTGAAAGAAACTCTGCCCTTGTTTCTCGCCGGCGCCTGGGATCGAACCCAGGATCACAAGCCCAGCGTGCTGTCCGCTAGGCCGACTCTCTCCCTCCCTCCGGCTATGAAACAACAGTAGTCTAAATGTCGATGAGTGGAATAATATGCCCCATAACACAAGAGTTTATAAGGCAACTGCCTTGTTAAGTTTTAAGAATGGTTTGGACAAATACCGAAGCGAATAAGTTAGGTGCAAGGAAAAAATCATTCATTGCATGAGCTAGCAGCCTAAACTCTACAAGGTGGAAACTTTACAATGAGTAACCGTATTCTATACTGGATATAAACCTATAAGCTCTGCCTATAAACCAGTTATTCATTCGACCCAACATGGGCCTAACTTAAGAATGAAGATGACCTCTTGGCAAATCAACTGTTACTTGCCTGCAAAGCCTATTCAGTTTAGTCAAGATATTGAAAACAAGATATGCTTGAGAATTCCAAGACAAGACGAAGGAGGTTATAATAAATCCTAATTATTAGAACTTGTACAATTCAACCGTTTTACTTGTTAAACCAAATTGCTAAGAGTTCACTTATTAACCTAGTCTATGGTATTTGGTAAAGACGCCCTGGATAAAAGTTTTAATTAGGAACCTAAAGAACTTTCGACTCCATGTACATTCTACGTCACTGTTAATATGATATCCAAGATACCCATTTCTTGAATTTCTTGACGACTGTAAGATTAACCTTGGTAAGGAAAACATAACACGAAGAAATTTAAAATGCTGCGCAAAATCTTTCATCAACTGCGGAGTTTTTTTTTCCAATCGGCTCACAACTAAGGTCGGGTTTGGCTAGATATGATTTGCCTCTAATCGGATTCCAGAGTTATCCAAGCCAGTCTGGATCCAGTCTGGATCTAAGCTTGTTTGGTCAGAACTTTGCTTCTGAAGGCGGCTGTTGTTTGCAGCGTCTAGCAGGCTCTCACGTCCTGCTGAAATGTTTGCCCACTGCCTCTGTAGAGGATCCACTTTTGTTCCGTCAATATTTGTTGGACTTTCGTGGAAGGAGGGATGAAGGTGTGTGTGAGACTAGATATGAACATCGAGTGCCTAACATGGATAGTTATCTAGATATTTGTGATGGTCTAACAAGCATATTACAGTTTCCATAATAGTCTACTTGCAAGCGAACCTTTGTCCTAAACAGAATATTCAAGTTGTAAATTTTAAGGTATTATTAAGCCGTTTAAAATATAAAAAAAAGGTAAATGCTAAAAACGTTTTCTTTAAAATGGTCCGAAGAATTTGATTTTCTGTAAATGAAATCTTAGGATATACTCAGTTTTCGAATTCCGTATTTCATATTTTGGAAAAAAAACATTAGTTACCAAACCTAATTGTTACGTAAATCCCCTTTAACTAACAGGCATTCAGCCTCTACCCAGCCGCAAATTAGTAGTTTGCCGCTTGTTACAACAGGTTGACACCGGAAGTGACGTCATCACTGTGCAATATAAAGGACATCAGAACCCAAGGGAAGCCACACCGCTCCTGTGCCAGGTAAGCCACCACGGGCTCACCATAGCCCGTGCTACATGGACACTTCGTTCTGAGTAGCTGAATCTAAAAACAACAACCAGGGGAGCCATTACGGGCTATTCATGCCCGTTATTATAAACATCTTTATTGACAAAATTAATTACAATTTTGCCTAATCTGAGGATTTTGATAAAGTCTTATTAAAGTGAGGATAATGCTAGTATTCACTGTCACGCAGGACAGAGAGTCATACATAAGACAATAGGTCTAAACTGTAGGCTGAAGAAATATATATCATGGTTACAATCAATGTTTTAATGTATGGATTGTGAAAACAACTTTCTATTGTGCACTGCCACACAAGGGCAGGGATGGGTTCATAAGTGATGCAGCTTAGAAGTAATATACATAAAATTGTTCTTCATTCTTTAAAATGGACAAGCAAATTTTGGGTAAATTGTTAGGATGTCTCCAGAACACCTGAGTCAATAAAGTAGTTACACAGTTGGTGGTACAAGAGGCCAGGAGGTCTAAAGTCCTTTACGGTTTCACATTCATCAATGTAGTGTTCTAGTGAATGCATTAAAGGTTTATCACAGAGTTTACAATCTGAGTATTCTGGTAGTGGCTCAGCCTCACTAACCTGCCAGATGTGTCTATAGCCAAGGCGAATTCGTGCAATGACTACATCACACGCCTGGTTCGGTTACTGTGCTGACCATACAATACCTATTATTACATAACTTGTCATAACTTCATGCCCCAGCCAACTTTTGGGTGGCTTAGAGCCTCTCTCACCCGTCATCCGCTCCAGCCAATTCGTGTTGGAGGCTGTGGTGGTATGGAGGATATCTCAGCTTACGGTATACAGGTATTCATGGTATTCATTACACAGTTTATTCATGTTAAGAATTTTATATTCCATTGTTTCAGTTTTGAATTGTTATAGCAAAGTGTTCTAAGGTGCCCTATTTGTTCATTTAATATTACAGTAATTTTTTAAAATTATTTGACGTTTTCTTTTGCTTCTGCCTGCGACTTACATACTGCAGGGGCCAAAGCAGCATTTTTCATTTATACTTGTTTGACAAAGTCAAACCACCCTGGCCCAGTATGACCACTACTGTATCATGTCTCACAGCCGTAAACTATCCAAACCATGATACTGTCGATAATAGCACTATTATGCAGGGGGTGTTTTAAGTCATTATAACCCAAAGGGGATACTTAATGGAGATCCAGGGGGCTCTCTTCCCTGACCTTACAGCCAATGTCTCCCGGTGCTAAAAAAGGGAACTTATAAACACCTCTGAAGAATATCTAATCAACAGTTGTAATTCAGTCAAACTAAGAGTAGTGGTGGGTTAAATCCTCTTAACCACCTCAAGGATGAAAACTGAAGTCTGGCGGATAATTCCCTAGTCTAGATTGTTCAGTTCGGCCTAACCTGGCCCAGCAAACATAACAAGTATAAGGGATAACGAGACGACAGCGTAGGTTTGTGCGTGTTGTCAGCGTAAATGGGCTAAGCCCATTTACCATCATCTGATTTAGGGCTTCTATCCCTCTATTTTCTTAGCATCAGGGCTTAGCTGCAAGTACGGCATCTCCCAACTTCAGCGAGTCGATTCTGCACTTCTTGCCGTATCGTTCACGCCAAGGCGTTAATTTACTGTACATGTTGCGAAGCGACCCTTCAGTGTTTTCTATAAATATATTATGTAATCTCACTCGCGCCTTCTTGTCCGAGACTGGTTCCAGTAACCTAAGTGTTAGACTGCACACATTGACAGTAAATGCTCTGTATCTTATTTAAAAAAAAATTATTCTACCTTGTAAGGGAAAGCAAGTATAATTTTTTTTATTAACACATTTAGGTGTATCTGCCTAGATTATATGAAGGGGAGTACAGCGTATCAAAAAGCTAGCTACATGATGCTAAAAATCCCCATCACACAGGATGGTTAGTTATACAGAGGCATGTGATCAGTAGTCTGCACTGGCAGACTCTGGGTGCATTATGAGGCTATCATCAACACACGAGTGAATAAGATAACAGTGATACTAAAAGTCCCCCCATCTCGCAGGATGGTCAGTCATAACAGGGCCATGCAGTACTCGAGGCAGGAAAAGTGATTTGTGATTTGAAAAGAAGAATACTGAAGTGGCATCCGAAACCACCTTTGTAATCACTACCATTTCCATCACACAGAGGTCACACTAACGTGATGCATCAATGAACCAATCCACAAGGGCCGTGACGAGGATCCTTGTGGATTGGTTCACTACCATTTACTTAGCCGAGGCTACACTTGATATCATTCACAGTTAAACATTTGATCGTTCGATATCATTTCTAGATTCTTTGTTGTTGTTTAAGATTCGCTACTTGGAACAAAAGTTCCAAGTAGCACGGGCTATGGTGAGCCCGCAGTGGACTTTTTTTTTCTTTCTTCTAGATTCTTTTACGTGTCGTTTCCGTGTTGTGTGTGTTATCGTGTATAAAGTTTTTGTTTCTCGTACTTATTAAAGTAGCCGAAATTTATCAGTTTTTTTAATATAATTTTTGGTTTCTTTAACATTTATATCAACATCTGTAGTTTTGTCACTCTCCTGTCAGAGGCAACATTCATACTTGAGAATGATCCAGGACGGAGCGAAACGTCGTCGTCCCTTCACCTGCTAGTGTGTGGTCTGGTCACCATCCATACTCATTTTGGCTTGGACTGTAAAGTATGACACGAGGCGGTAATTTGTACCTTTGTCAGATATGAGAAGGAGAGTAGTGGCGCACCTTTGGGAGTATCCACTCCACCTCACTATTTGGCAAGCATTAAATATGAAATGTAACCAGAAGTGCTCTTCCTCACGGGGTCACCATAGCCCGTGCTACTTGGAACTTTTAGTTCCCAGTAGCTGAATCTTAAACAGCAACAGAAGTGTTCGAGACAGGTTACCGGACTAGGCCTCACAGCTAAATTAACCCCTCAACACCACCAGGTTAGAGAATGTCCTTACCTTCGTTAACAACAATGTATTTGCAATACAACTTCAAACACTAATACTATTTACTGTTCCTTGAAATAAGTTTACACAAACTTGTTAAAGAGGGCATTCAAGTTATATACATGGGTAGGCCCAATGGGTATCAATAAATGGGTATCTCCTTTTTCGAACACCATGTACACAAGGACTGGTTGGGCACAGTACAATTCGAACATAGTACATGCACAGAACCTAGGCCTACACAAGATGTTGGAGGAGGGGGGGGGGGAGCGGTCATGTAGCTTCCAGAACTATAAAAAGTCTATGGTAATCTATCCTTCACCAACGAGCAGAACAAAATAAGGAATATTGATAGGCGATGCTTAATTAAATATTGATTACTTCTACGGAGTAGGTAAAGACTGATTATCAAAGGTATTTCTCAAATACGTAATCTAGGCTATGTAAACACTATGGCTGAGTGTATAGTAACTTCAGGTTACATCAGGTGGTTTACTTAGGCTTACGTGTACTTCGAACTTAGGGTGACAAAAGTACACAATAGACTTCAGTAGCGCCAACTTGGGATAAGGCTTGTCGTGTTTTATACTTGTGCACGGAACACGACAGAGGAAGATGAACAGTCTCGAGGCACAGCCCCCAATGGTGTCGAGGCACAGCCCCCCATGGTGTCGAGGCACAGCCCCCCATGGTGTCGAGGCACAGCCCCCCATGGTGTCGAGGCACAGCCCCCAATGGTGTCGAGGCACAGCCCCCCATGGTGTCGAGGCACAGCCCCCCATGGTGTCGAGGCACAGCCCCCCATGGTGTCGAGGCACAGCCCCGTGGTGTCGAGGCACAGCCCCCCATGGTGTCGAGGCACAGCCCCCGTGGTGTCGAGGCACAGCCCCCCAATGGTGTCGAGGCACAGCCCCCCATGGTGTCGAGGCACAGCCCCCGTGGTGTCGAGGCACAGCCCCCCATGGTGTCGAGGCACAGCCCCCCATGGTGTCGAGGCACAGCCCCTCATGGTGTCGAGGCACAGCCCCCATGGTGTCGAGGCACAGCCCCCCATGGTGTCGAGGCACAGCCCCCCATGGTGTCGAGGCACAGCCCCCGTGGTGTCGAGGCACAGCCCCCCATGGTGTCGAGGCACAGCCCCCCATGGTGTCGAGGCACAGCCCCCAATGGTGTCGAGGCACAGCCCCCAATGGTGTCGAGGCACAGCCCCCAATGGTGTCGAGGCACAGCCCCCAATGGTGTCGAGGCACAGCCCCCAATGGTGTCGAGGCACAGCCCCCAATGGTGTCGAGGCACAGCCCCCAATGGTGTCGAGGCACAGCCCCCAATGGTGTCGAGGCACAGCCCCCAATGGTGTCGAGGCACAGCCCCCAATGGTGTCGAGGCACAGCCCCCAATGGTGTCGAGGCACAGCCCCCAATGGTGTCGAGGCACAGCCCCCAATGGTGTCGAGGCACAGCCCCCAATGGTGTCGAGGCACAGCCCCCAATGGTGTCGAGGCACAGCCCCCAATGGTGTCGAGGCACAGCCCCCAATGGTGTCGAGGCACAGCCCCCAATGGTGTCGAGGCACAGCCCCCAATGGTGTCGAGGCACAGCCCCCAATGGTGTCGAGGCACAGCCCCCAATGGTGTCGAGGCACAGCCCCCAATGGTGTCGAGGCACAGCCCCCAATGGTGTCGAGGCACAGCCCCCAATGGTGTCGAGGCATAGCAAGGAGGAAATTATAACCAGACCGAAAGCAGCTTGCAACTCAATGAAAGCAACCCGTCCTCACACTTCAAGCACTGCAATATTTACGCCATCAACCACCGAGTAAAAAATTCACCCAATTAAACAAAACAGCGTCGTGATGTCGACCTTTCCCGTCTAACTAAGATCTGCCTCGATACGTTAAGATTACCTTCGTTTACTCCTGGTTAGGCAAAACATACTTCAAATTTTACGCTTGTTAAGTCATTAAAATGAGTTGATTAACGAGCCCGTCGTCCTCAATTTTCCCTCCGCAAAAAACAGCAGCGGTTCAGAGTAATTAACAAGCATCAAAACCTAGGCTACCCATCTAACCTACCAGAGGCAAGACTCGTCCAGTCACAGGAAGTTTAAATATCGCGGTGCTTTTAATCTCTCTATATACCATCACAATTCTTACGCCGGGGTCGACTGCATAACAAAATGTAATTCACCGAGCGAGAGGTTAAGTTGTTGATCATATCACTACCTGCTTTGTACAAGTCAAAACAGTAATCAAAACGTTGACCAGACTACACACTAGAAGGGACAACGACGTTTCGGTCTGTCCTGGACCATTCTCAAGTCGACTGCCTTGATTGACTTGAGAATGGTCCAGGACGGACCGAAACGTCGTCGTCCCTTCACTTTCTAGTGTGTGGCCTGATCAACATATTTCAGCCAACGTTACTGTGAGTAATCAACACATTCAGCCAAATGCACATTAAGCCGACGTGTCCAGACACTTGCCTTGTCTGGACAAGGCGGCATGACATCAGGCTGTGTTGTGTTGTCCAGAAACTTGCATTGTCTGGAATTCTATTGCAAGCCTCTGTGCAACTTGGGGCACAACCGTTTCTCTCCCAACACGCACAAACCAATGGAAGTAGATAAAAAAAGACTAAATTTCCAGATGATAGATAACAGAAGGTGGAAATTGTGAACATTGGAGTAAAAGAAATATGAAAATACTTTACTCTTAATGTGAGCTGTGATGTCTGCTGTATACAGACATCACGCCTGAAGTTGACGTTGTGGGGCATAATTAAATTTAAGTTTCAAGAGCAAGCACGACAGCATTAGAATGTCAGGGGAGAGGGAGGGAGGGGAGAATATGAATGCACCAGGTACATCAGGCGGAGCCCTAGAGCTCGAATTCGTTCCCGGGAGACAGTCAGGTAAGCGCGCACACATGCATAGCGATTAGGCTAACGCCCCCTTTCTTGGACAGTATACTTGCGAAGCCCCAGTGAGGAGGTATGAAGTCATAACTAGTACGCGACATCGCCGGAGAAGTCAGGAAGCCCTACCCACCAGTGGCGGGGCTGCACGAGGCGCGACGACTCCCGGACGCCTTACTGGTCACACCACATCACTTCTGCAGGCAAAATACTGCACAATTTAAGACCCTCGCCTCCGTCAATATACATTTCCTACGACTAACTTCTCGCTGTCAGCCTGACCCCGATACCCTTCTCTCTCTCCCTCCCTCCCTCCGCCAACCACCCCCTCGGGCTTTCTAATTTCCGAGGAGTGTTCGGCTTCCCGACTGCATCGGTTTAAGCATTATCAAAGTCAACGTGTCTTTTTGACGAATGTTAAATATACTCTTCCTGCCGACTGCGTGAGGTGCGCGTGAAGGATTACACGAAGCTACAGATACATCTTACGGAGAGAGACTAAGGAAGCAAGAGTTTTCTTGGGTGTCTGGCCTTGAGTAAGCTACCTGGCCTAACACACCTACGCTACCTGTTCAAGCTGCCGCACATGTCTCACCTTAGACATTTAAAACAACCTCACACTCACCTGGGCTTACTTTATATTCTTAGACAGGAACGTGACACAAACACCCTCATCCCGGTATTCCACAAATCACAACGCTATCACACTCGCCGCGGGAGAAGAAACTTCACCAAAAAGTGTACGATCACAGACGCACTCGTCCCCTTCCCTCACACACGCCCAAACCTGACTGGCGACTCCCACCTCCACCAGGAATGTTACGTCGGCCCCGCCGCAGTTGCCTAGCGTCTGTCTCCCACTTTTCACCACCGTTTTCACCCCCCTTTTCCTGCTTCTCTGCTGTTACACTAACCAGCGCTTTCTATGCGCCTCGCGTGCCAAGGAAATATTTCCGTTGTTCAATCAATAGGCAAGGAAAGAAAGGCAAAGTGATGACAACAGGAGGAGGAGATGTGGGTACATTAACTCACTCGCTGGACCAGAGTTGCCAGACAGTAAACTCCGCCGCTGCACACTTGCTTAACTCAAAACCACACATACTCTTGCTCGACATCCACAACAAAAAGCAAGCAAGCAATTTGCTTCCACAGAACGGGCCACAACAACTCGTATTGCTGGATTGCAGAAGATAGGAACGAATACTTGTTTTTTTTAATATTGTTGTGTATGTTAAATAGAGTTGGGAAGAGAAACGTGTCGTGATAGTTGTTTGTTCTCCCTGCATCATCATCCCTTACCTTACTGTACCTAAGCTAGGGGAACGGGGAGGAAAAGGGAAGAGGGGGAGAGAAGGGGAATAGAGGGGGAGAGGAGAGGGGAAAGAGAGGGGAAGGAGAGGGAGGAAGAACTAGAATGAATATCCTTGTAAAATAAATACCATGCCTATATACACCAAGCCCTTGCGATACATAAGTGTCACTAGAGCTGAAATGGGCAAACATACAAGTCACAGCCCCGCTCCTGTGCCAGGTAAGTCCACTACGGGCTCACCATAGCCCGTGCTACTTGGAACTTTTGTTCCGAGTAGCTGAATCTAAAACAACAGACATACGGGTAATTAGCACTTAAACAGTAAGTGTGTGGGTTAAGGGCTGACCTGGTGAGTGACACGGGAGTGGCAGAGGCTGGACCTTCCTACCTCGGAAAGAAAATGTATATCTTGCATTAAAATGCATTAAAGCACAATGTGGTTCTCCGCACGATCGCAAGCACTTACCTGTACCTATACAGTACAGGACCCGGATTCACGAAGCAGTTACCAAAGCACTTACGAACCTGTACATCTTTCATTAATCTTTGGCGGCTTTGTTTACAAATATTCCACAGTTGATGGGCGCCGAAGCACCACGAAATTCTTTATAAAAACATCATTTGGTTGGGAAGTTTCAGTGATCGTAAACTGTGTAATAAGCAGCCAAAGATCGAGACGAAATGTAGAGGTTTCGTCAGTAGTTGCGTAACTGCTTGTTGAGGCCTGGCCCAGGTCAGTGGCCCAGAGCTTAAACAACAGCCTGCTGGACCAAGTTCTCATAAGTCAATAACTCTCAGAACCCCCATCAAGCAGGTGATTCCAGGAATGATGTGTGATAGTCCTCAAAGAAATCTATTTAAGCACGTAATTTATGTGGTGTACCAAATCATTATTTATCGAAATTAATTAGCTTGGTAACAACTAGTAAATATTATTAACTATACAATAACATTAAAAGTCATAAAAAAAACTTCAAAATACGCTACACACACACAATATTGTGAAATGGAGAGCCTAAAACAATATTTCTTGACAACCACGCGGACTATAGGGGGATCAGTAGCCACAGGAACCACGCAGTACCAGCAACATAAACGTGTAAGGTACCCCGCAAACGTTGCAGTTTCAACACAAGCGTCGCAGGTCCTCCCCCAAGGTCGAATTACTAGCTAAGGAGTTCTTAGCTAGTTCTACTTATAACCCACAAGAAGATAACTCTTGGTCACAAGTCAAGCCTGGCCTCGGGCCGGGCTTGGGGAGTAGAAGAACTCCCAGAACCCCATCAACCAGGTATCAACCAGGTACCATGCAAACGTTGCAGTATCAACACAATTGTCATAGTCGCAACACAACAAGACAAGACACAACCGCCTTACGATCGCCAGGAAGAGAGCTTAACCGACTAAGTCGGATTAGTTAACAAGGATATTTGTAACCAAGACAATTTGGAGAGCAAGATACCTGCGCACTCTAACTTAAGAGGTGAGTAAATTGTCACTCGCAAATCACATGTTTATTTGGCACTAAGGGTTAGAGTTGTTCCAAAATGGGGGCGACGCCCCCGAACTAAGGTGTATTTTGTGATTACTTAAGTGAGACGGGGAATTAATTGGGAAAGAGGGGGTAAGGTCTGGAATATGTAAATTCTAGCTACTGAAGGCAGTGCTAGATCTTCAAGGTTGTTTTACTACGTAATTGAAGTCATTTTCATCTACGAGACGTGGCAGTGAGGAGTAGAGGTGCCATAGGCACTCTGTAAACATCAGAGGTCGACAACTTTCCAACCTCCTCCTATCATGTACAATAATATTATTATTACCAAAACACAAGGAAAGGATTTAAAGAGGAAATAGACAAAATATATTTCAAAAAGTGGTGGATCATGTGGGTTGTAATGGATATGTAGGTTACCTACATATCCTAATGAATATGTAGGTTACTGCAAGCAACAACCCGACTGATCAATTTATTTAACAATCAATCCTCTTTCCTAGCCCGAGCTTGCCAGAAAGTCACTCACCTGTACCAATAGTTTACCTTTAAGGCAAGCTTAAAGGATGAATGGGATGCCGGGAAACTTACAGCTTGAGACAAACAATGAAAGTTTCAGAGTGAATGACGGAGGGAGGGACGTGGGGGGGGGGGAGGAGATGACTATCATTAGAGCACCAAGACGAGCTTTTAAGGCTGTTACGTCAGTGAAGGGCAATTAGTGGAGCCAATCAATCCAGCACAGACTAAACAACAGGGGAGGAAATCAAAATATTTCTCGCTATGAGCAAAGTCTCTTGCCAAATATTTCTCGTGACTGTGTTTTTCTCCTCTCCTGAAGTTGCTTACTTGAACCTTTTCTTGACTTCTTGAACTTAAATTAATTCATTATATTGTGGGACAGGCAGCCAATGTACATATACATGTTGACCAGACCACACACTAGAAGGTGAAGGGACGACGACGTTTCGGTCCGTCCTGGACCATTCTCAAGTCGATTGTGAGTCACAATCGACTTGAGAATGGTCCAGGACGGACCGAAACGTCGTCGTCCCTTCACCTTCTAGTGTGTGGTCTGGTCAACATACTTTAGCCCCGTTATTGTGACTCATCGCCTGCGTACGTATACATGTTAATAGGCTAATATCGAGGTCCTCCGCCAAGGTCGAATTACTAGCCAAGAAGTTCTTGGCTAGTTCAACTTATAACCCACAAATAGATAACTTTTGGTTACCCATTTACTGCTAGGTGAACAGGTGCATTAGGTGATAGACAATGTGCCTAACCATTTGCGCCCAGCCATGCTAAGATCTATCCTACATATTTTGTACTTAATGATAGTGTTAATTTCCCATATGTAGTTTATTTATTGATGAAGACAGTGTGTTGTAAAACGGTTAGGTACAAAAAATAGGGACGGTGGTGAAAGGTAGGGAATGGAAGGTGGCATCAGGTAATGGGAAACGAGCCCAACCATTTCTCTCCTGCCCGGGATTCGAACCAGGAATTAGAGATGGAGTCGAGAATGAACCCGACGGTACTACCTGCATCCCTTGTAACAAATCTGGAAGAGGGAAGGGAAATGGAAAGGAGGAAGGGGCCAGGTGAAGGAAGGGAGGGAAAACAGAAGTCTGCTTTCAGGCAGGCCGTCATTACACCTTGTTCCGTGTCTTCAATTGCGTTCCATGTTAAAAAAAAACATAGAAGACGTAACACGTCTTTTGAACACGTACACGTTTTGAACACGTAACACGTCTTTTGAACACGTACACGTTTAGAACACGTAACACGTCTTTTGAACACGTACACACCTCCAAACGTCTTAATCTGTCACTGGCTATTGTCCTCTTATTGACACCGTGCCATGGCACCGTAGCGGAGGCTGGTGACAGTCTCCCATCTACTGGCGCCGCCTCACGGCACGCCAGGGAACTAAATCAGTGACCCCCCCCACCACACCCCCCACACCCACACTGCTGGTGAGCTGAATGCGTCCAAGCTCTTATATATATGTGCTTCAGCCTACAGTTTAGACCTATTGTCTTATGTATGACCCTCTGTCCTGCGTGACAGTGACTACTAGCATTATCCTCACTTTAATCAGACTATCAAAATCCTCAGATTAGGCAAAATTGTAATTAATTTTGTCAATAAAGATGTTAATAAATACAACACAGCTTTGAAGTCGCAGGCGTTGCGACCCCAGAAGTGTGTACCATCTTTTGTCTCCTCCTGGGAGTCCCTTGCCACTCCCACCCTAATGGTTAGCAGGAGGCCTACTATAGATGGTACAAAGGCCTAACAAAGGGTGTAGAAGGAATACGGGACAGAATAAAAACAAGCTGTGAGCACAGCGAGAGCCAGACCTACCCCATGCGCATGGATCTTAGAAGTTAGCTGCTGTTGTCGCCGAGGCCGACTGCTCACCTGACAGCATTTGAGTACTGTTAATGGTTGGAGAGGTGGTGTGTTGGAGACGCTTTCCTCAGTGACCCCAAGAATTCTGTGAATATGTCGGATGCTGACGTTCTAATTCGTTATCTTGAGTGATTTCGGTGTCTTTTCGTACCCCGAGGCCACCTTTCCCGACAGTCCCTTCCCCCCCAGGATGAAGCATCCCATGTACCGTTTGCCTCCCCCCTCGGTACTATTTATCTGTCTAGGAAACAGAGAGGACATAGGCAGGTGAGATCAACCTCTTCCCCAGTTTTCTCGCCTGCTCTTTTATATTACACACCCCCTTACACTCTTATCCCCATCCCTCTTTCCTTTTCCTCTCTTCCCTCTTCCTCCCGTTCTTTTTTCCTGTTTTTTTGTGTTACCCACTTCCTTTAAATTATCTCCTCCCTTATTATTCACTCAAAGTCTCACCATTCCCCTTTTTTTTAAATAATAATTACCCACCCTCTTTACACTTCAACTTTTTTTTAACCGCGTTACTTTGTACCCCCATCTTTTTGAACTATTTTATCTTATTTTTGTTTATTTGATTATGCTTAATATCTTTTTCTACACGATCCTTGTTATGCTACATTTACTGTCACATGTACACACTAGACACACATCCCCTCCCTTAACCTCCCTCCCTTTCACCGTACATTCAGTGACTTCAAACCTCAAAATATTCTTCATCTTGAGGGGCAGATGTTTCTTATGTCGTCTCATTACAATGACCCCTGTTCATTGTAACCTAACCGTTAAGGTTATTATCTGTGTTAGTCCATCGTTTCTTCCCTCCATCACATCCTCCCTTATTAGTACCATAGCTCTCACCCATTTCACCCCTTCTTTGTGTGTCTTGTCAGGACACACCAACGCACCAGAACGACAGCGTACTGAAGAGCACTGTTTTGCCCCCGTTCCTGGAGGCGGCGCGTTCGAGTATCCTCCGGATTCCAGGACATATATATAAGTTCAAATGTAACGTTAAATGACATAAGGCCAAAATGCAAATCTAGATATTAGATCTCCCTCAGATGGCTCTGGCATAGTTTCCATTATATGTAGGTTAACAACCACACACATCTGTGATATCTTCCAAAATATCACAAACTGTGATGATTTTAGATGCGATAACCGAAGTGTCAGCTTGGTCGAGCAAGTGAAGGAGCAGACCAGTCCTCGCAAACGTTATAGTCAATAGATTATTAAGATTAAATTTCATGATTGGACATACTTAGATTCGATAGTTTCATAGAAAATCTTCATAGAAAACACGACACTAAGTTTAAAGTTCTTAGTATGTTAAGTATAGAGCAGTTAGAACGTAATACAATTATACATTAAGACAATATACCTATAATGGTTACAGAACAAGTAATTACGAAGCCTGAACGATGCCTTAAACCACAAATAATTTTAGGTTTGGTCAATGAGCGTTGAAGCTTTTCAATGGAAACTACTATGTT
>WNGS01033470.1:8077618-8090046 GCA_020271785.1 Procambarus virginalis
TAAAACATGAGGACCTTAAACATATACACGAGGTACTAAACACAATCAAATGTGCCATAGTAGTAGAAAACCAGCATGTAAAGGATTTGGGAATATGGATGGTCTGACAGACCTAACGTTTAGGGAAGCATAACCAAGCAAATATTGCGGACAGCCAGAAAAAATGATAGTATGGATTACTAGAAACTTTCAAATCACGGGATCACATCACACAATGCTTGTACTCTTCAAGTCACTTGTGCTTTCCCGTCTTGAGTACTGTTCAGGTACTCCCTTCCCCCTTCAGAGCAGGAGAGGATGCTGAAATAATGGGAATACAGAGAACATATTACAGCACGTATAGACGCGAATAAAGCACCTAAATATTGGGATCGTCTCAAAGCTCTCCAACTGTACTCACTAGAAAGGAAGAACGAGAGAGATATCCAAATAATAATTACACCTGGAAGATACTGGAGGGCCAGGTCCCAAAGTTACACAGTAAACATAACAACGTACTGGAGTGAACGTATATGGAAGAAAATGCAGAATAGAACCAGTGATAGAGCAGGGGTGCCATAGGCACAATCAGAGACACTGTATAAACATCCGAGGTCCACGGTTGGTCAACGTCCTTCCCGCAAGCATAAGAAATATCGCCGGAAACCCGTGGACATCTTCAAGAAGGAAACTAGAATTTATCCTCCAAGGAGTTCCGGACCAGCCGGGCTGTGGTGGGTATGTGGGCCTGCGGGCCGCCTCCAGGCAACAGCCTAGTGGACCAAACTCTCACAAGTCAAGCCTGGACCGTCGGGGCCAGGGCTTGGGGAGTAGACGGAACTCCCAGAACCCATCAAACAGGTAATCAACCAGGTATCCAGTCTTATAAATCGACACGCCAATAGCAACCCTCCAAGACTCCACTACCCTGCTCGATTTTAATCATTTTGTAAATATATAAAGAAAGTAACCAATAAACTCATCTCCATATTCTTTAAGAACCCTCACAAATACTTGGTCTAGTCTTGGGGATTCTTGAACTCCTTGAACTTGTTCCAAACTCTCACAAGTCGAGTCTGGCCTCGGGCCGGGCTTGGGGCGTAGAAGAACTCCCAGAACCCCATCAAGCAGGTAAACTTAAATTCTTTATATGTTAAATAATTTCTTCCTTCAACACGATTCCACTACACATAAGGATTAGTGGCCGCCCCCTCGCAGTGTTCGAGAGAGAGAGAGAGAACTCGATAACCACCTTCAAGGGATACCTGATCAACCAGGCTTTGATTCATCCTCCAGGCTGCGAGCAGCTGTGTCCAACAGCCTGGTTGACCAGACTATCAACCAGGAGACCTGGTCAGAGACAGAGCCGCGGGGGCGTTGATCCTCGAAATCAAAACAAGGTAACCGCAAGGTAAAGGTTCCTAGTAACTACTAGTCAACTTGACCTCTTCCCCTTCGATACAGATTTGTTCAGTTGCAGGTACACCAGCCCATCCTCCTGAAATGATATTGCTTAGAGTAACTGGTCCAAAGTACCAATATATAGTGATGGGCCGCCATCACTACTATGTTCTTTGTACTCTTGACTGTATAGAGTCCGGAAAAAAATAAAGCAAAACCCCCACAAATTAAGCATTCTTAGGCCTAGTATAGCATATATGCACTATACAAGGCCAACGACAGCATATATCAGGCCTAGTATTAGTATACCATACTACTTGTGTAAAGGAAGAAATGTATATGTTTATCTTTCAGAATGTTCGGTAATATGTTTATTGTTTGTGATGTGTATCTTATGTATGTATTAACACGATGTACTGAACGGGGTGAGAATAGCTAGAGCTACCTCATCCCTTTGTGTGTATTTTACCTCAATAAACTTATTTCAAGTTCAATTTCAATAGTATTAGTAGGAGTGGTCAGATTAGGGTTTATATTTGTGTTGGGGGGTTAAAAAAAAAGTTTCCTGGTTTGTCCAAATTCAACAATACAAAAAGTTGCTTGGAGTGGCCCGCAGGCTCCCATATCCACTACAGCCTTGTTGGTCCGGCACTTCTTGTAGGAAAGTGTCTTTTTTTTTCTTCAAGACTTCCACCTTTGTTCCGACTGTTCTCTGGTTGTGCCTATGGCACCTCTGTTCTTCGCTGGTTCTATTCTGCATTATTGTCCGTGTCGTTCACTCCAGTATGTTGGTATTTTACTGTGCAAATTTGGGACCTGGTCCATTTTAGTAGCAAGGGCTGAACACTCAACTTACTTAAAATACCACCTATTCCTTTATCATTTCAGTTACCTGACCTCTCTTAGTGTTTTCAATAGTTTTCTTCACGAAGTTCCGGACCAATCGGTCTGTGGTGGATATGTGGGCCTGCGGGCCGCGCCAAGCAACATCCTGGTGGACCAAGCTCTCACAAGTCAAGCCTGGCCTCGGGCCGGGCTTGGGGAGTAGAACTCCCAGAACCCCCATAAAACAGATATTGTTCAATGGCCCAGTGTTTCCCTATTCTTTGTTTGATATATCTGAGAGAACCATTCAGTATTTGTTGTCAGCGAGCTCAAGAATCCCCAAGACTAGACCAAGTATTTGAGAAGGTTCTTAAAGAATATGGAGATGAGCTTATTGTGTACTTTCCTATAGCGCTGCTATAAACATTTCATATTTTGTTGGCTTTCCATATTTCGTTTTTAACTACACTAAACGAGCCGTATTCTCGCCTAGCAGAGATGAGAACAGTCGAGGGAGGGGAATGTCTCCCCCAATCACAACCGGGATCTTGGCATCACATGACCAGCTCTTCAGACCAGCGCAATACTGACTCCCTTTATCGAGACGAAGCAGACAAGAAAATAGGCGCCAGAAGGAATGTACCCCCATACATTAAATACTGATGTCTATTTAACTCTGAACACAGTTCCTCCACTAAATGATGGATCTCGCAAATTGGCGAACCATTCCGCTGCTAAAATGCAAATCCTGGTGCACACAGCCGTCTATTTTAACCATAACAATGGTTATAATAGGATGATTCTAAGTGACCCATCATCTCTTTGGGTCACTTAGCAAAGACAATGGGAGGGGGGCTCATTTAACGGATTTAGTCTCCTAGGTTATTGCGCTTATTCTACTATGCTTTCCGATTCTCATACCCACCATTGACATTGTAAAAACTACACCATTGATATTGTAAAAACTACAATATCCGTCCTATCATTTTTTTTTTACAATTGACAAGATGTGTAAATTGACAAGAAGTGTTTGGAGAACAGAATCTATAGTGGACACAGCAGCAAACTTCTGACCTTGTAAACTAAGCCTTTTTAAAAGGCTTAGGTATTTTAAAATGCCTTTTAAAAGGCTTAGGGTAAAAGTCCAGGGTACAAACGAAGATACCATTACCCGAACCACAGCTGTGTTACGAAGTGTGACTGGTGCCGCTGTGCCTCAGACAACTGCCGCTGTGCCTCAGACAAGTGCCGCTGTGCCACAGACAAGTGCCGCTGTGCCACAGACAAGTGCCGCTGTGCCACAGACAAGTGCCGCTGTGCCACAGACAAGTGCCGCTGAGCCTCAGACAAGTGCCGCTGTGCCACAGACAAGTGCCACTGAGCCTCAGACAAGAGCCGCTGTGCCACAGACAAGTGCCGCTGTGCCACAGACAAGTGCCGTTGTGCCGCTGTGCCACAGACAAGTGCCGTTGTGCCACAGACAAGTGCCGCTGTGCCACAGACAAGTGCCGCTGTGCCTCAGACAAGTGCCACTGTGCCACAGACAAGTGCCGCTGTGCCACAGACAAGTGCCGCTGTGCCACAGACAAGTGCCACTGTGCCACAGACAAGTGCCGTTGTGCCACAGACAAGTGCCGTTGTGCCACAGACAAGTGCCACTGTGCCACAGACAAGTGCCGCTGTGCCACAGACAAGTGCCGTTGTGCCACAGACAAGTGCCGCTGTGCCACAGACAAGTGCCGCTGTGCCACAGACAAGTGCCGCTGTGCCACAGACAAGTGCCGCTGTGCCTCAGACAAGTGCCGCTGTGCCACAGACAAGTGCCGCTGTGCCTCAGACAAGTGCCGCTGTGCCTCAGACAAGTGCCGCTGTGCCTCAGACAAGTGCCGCTGAGCCTCAGACAAGTGCCGCTGTGCCACAGACAAGTGCCGCTGTGCCACAGACAAGTGCCGCTGTGCCTCAGACAAGTGCCGCTGTGCCTCAGACAAGTGCCGCTGAGCCTCAGACAAGTGCCGCTGTGCCGCAGACAAGTGCCACTGTGCCGCAGACAAGTGCCACTGTGCCACAGACAAGTGCCGCTGTGCCACAGACAAGTGCCGCTGTGCCACAGACACATGTGACTGACCTCGTGTTGTGAAATGTCTACTTCAATGGGGGACTGAGGGGTGGTAATCCGTGAGACCCGAGACTATAGTGGCCAGCGAGCCCCCCCCCCCCCCCCCCCCCGGTGACCTTCACACACACAGGCCAGGACACAATCTGTACACCAGTTGAGAGGCGGGACCAAAGAGCCAGAGCTCAACCTCCCCACAAGTACAATTAGGTGAGTACACCCGTTGTCGGAGGGGTCACCACCCGTGCGGCCATATTGGCCTGACGCAGGTGATGCAAGGTTGTATTTCCTGAACAAACACTCATGATTTTGATCACTAGTGTACCTACCGGGGGACTTGCGTGGTGTGAATGGATGACAGTGCTATAATAAAACGTAAATAAATTACACTGAGAGTGAAATTTTAAATGGTGAAATGCCCCTGGATGTTATTTACTGTGAACTGCCCGGTCAACCAACACACATAACACTATTAAGGTTATGTTCCATACCTGTTCCATACTGGAGCATACCTGGAGAGGGTTCTGGGGGGGGGGTTCTTCTCTTCCTCGAGCCCGGCCTGAGGCCAGGCTTGACTTGTGATAACTTGGTCCAACAGGTACTGTTGCTTGGAGCGGCTCGCAGGCCCCACATACTTATGTGATGCCTTGCAGGAAGTGCCGGATCAGCCAGGTTGTAGTGGATATGTAGGCCTGCAGGCAACAGCCTCACCGATCAAGGTATTACCAGACCGGGCACAGGCTTCAGCAGTGGAAGAGCTCTTGAAACCGTACGCAGTCTAGCTCACGAATTGAGCCACACCCGGTTGATGACGTATCTGGCCCGGTTGATAACGTATCTGTTAGGGGGGGATGTTCAACAACACCCTGAGAGGTTGACCAGTTATACCCCCCCCCTCCTTAAGTTTCCCTTAAGTTTAATCCCTTAATGTCAGTACATTTGTCTCAGCGCACGTGTTGCACAGCAGCTTTGCAACGAGGGTAGTATTGCAGGACCTGCCACGCCTCCTGGGGCTCACGTGCTGGTGTTTCCGTGCGCAGATTTGCAACTAATCCTTCTAATACTAATCACCTTCCAGGTGTAAATAACTAATCACCTTCCAAGTGTAAATTAACACGTCTCTCTACTCGCCTGTGGTCTACTCAACATGGCTTTTACAAATTGTAAACGTTTAGTGACATTGGATGATTTTTTAAATGGATTCAGACAGTAAAACAGCTCTATGTTAGCAACTTCACTCGCCACATACGCCAATCGCCCGCCACATACGCCAATCACCCGCTACATACGTCAATCGCCCGCTACATACGCCAATCACCCGCCACATACGCCAATCACCCGCCACATACGCCAATCACCCGCCACATACGCCAATCACCCGCCACATACGCCAATCACCCGCCACGTCCCTCATCATGCAGAGTAACTCACCCGTGAATCTCCCCAACGATTATCCTTTTTTATTTTATTATCCATTTCCACGGTAAAAAAAACTATCCCAATTTCCTTTCAGAAGCAATTCGGTGTTATTGACACAACTCCTTTTTATCTCTCTCTCTCTCTCTCTCTCTCTCTCTCTCTCTCTCTCTCTCTCTCTCTCTCTCTCTCTCTCTGTGCCGGCGCCGGCGCCTGCGCCCGGGATCGAACCCGGGCCACAGGATCAGGTGTCCAGCGTGCTGTCCGCTCGGCCGGCCGGCCCCAGTTAATTAGTTAATTAGTAGTTAATTAGTATTCAGTAAACAAAGCTAGAGTTGGGGGCTAAGGTGAGTGTGTGGGTGGACATTACTGCTAGCGATTAATAGGCCATCCCACATCACAATACTTATACATTAACTCACAACTAACAGCTCTTCACGAAATGTTAATTCCTTTTAGATCAAATGCTGTAGCTGACTGGTGTAGCTGACTGCTGTAGCTGACTGCTGTAGCTGACTGCTGTAGTTGATTGCTGTAGCTGACTGGTGTAGCTGACTGGTGTAGCTGACTGCTGTAGTTGACTGCTGTATCTGACTGGTGTAGCTGACTGCTGTAGTTGACTGCTGTAACTGACTGGTGTAGCTGACGGCAGTAGTTGATTGCTGTAGCTGACTGGTGTAGCTGACTGCTGTAGTTGACTGCTGTAGCTGACTGGTGTAGCTGACGGCAGTAGTTGATTGCTGTAGCTGACTGGTGTAGCTGACTGATGTAGTTGACTGCTGTAGTTGACTGCTGTAGCCGAGTGCTGTAACTGACGGCTGTAACTGACAGCTGTACCTTCGTTTGGGGGTTGGGGGGGGTCTTTAATATTGCACCTTATCTCTCTTGGCGGCTGGCCGCACCTTATACCTTTTTAATTCCTAATACTCCACTCTCCCTACAAGGGTCCTGTCCTCCCTCTTACCCCTCTTTCTGCTTCACCTTCACCCACTAGTATCTCGTGGCTACAACGTCTTCCCCCCTAGTGTGTTCTGGGGGGACTGGAGATTACCAGGCACTCATTCCTCTCTTATACTCTGTCAATATCACTCTCAGTACTCTCTGTCTCTGTCTCTCTGTCTCTCTCTCTCTCTCTCTCTCTCTCTCTCTCTCTCTCCGCCTCTCTTTCCCCTCCAAGACAGGAGCGGTTGTCTAGTCTGCTGTAGGACTTGAAGATGCGAACGAGAACATCTTGACCAGTCAGACAGTTTCCGCGCCGCTCCGCCAATAGGGAGCGCCATCAAGACTTTATTATGGGGGTGAATCGCGCCATTCACATGCTGGGTTTGGTGTCGTGCGTCGATCATGTCAAGCGCGGTAGTAAATATCGCGCGCACCGTCAGGTATGGTGGTTCACAGTCGTATGTCAATGACTGGCATATATGCCAGTCGTATGTCGACAATGACTATGTCGGGGCATATGCCAACTACAGGAGGACCTTGGTTGTACGACACTCTTGGAGATATGGAGATCGTACCACAGGTTATGGTGGCTGGACCAGTCCAGCAACGAGGAGGCCTGGTCGATGACCGGGCCGCGGGGACGCTAAGCCCCGAAATCATCTCAGGATAACCAATATTCCATGTTAGATTGATTGATTGACAAGCCTGTGGCGTCAGGTCACTCGGCCACCATGCTGTTTCACGTAGCCAATTGTCCTTAATTCAAATTGTATAAAAATAATGTTACTGTCAGCATTCACTTATTAAGTTACGGGCTCACCATAGCCCGTGCTACTTGGAACTTGTTCCGAGTAGCTGAATCTATAACAACAACAACATACTTCCTCATCACAATCGACTTGAGAATGGTCCAGGACGGACCGAAACGTCGTCGTCCCTTCACGTTCTAGTGTGTGGTCTGGTCAACTTACTTTAGCCACGTTATTGTGACTCATCGCCTGCACTTATTAACAACTTGCCTTGGGATACTGTCCATGTAATCATCCTTCATTTGAGAGCCAAAGATTCATTCCCTTTAATTGGCCAAGAGCACAGTAATTAGCTGTGGTAATGAAGTGAAACAATTAGGATGGCACTTACACGCAGAGATCACACTAACGTGATGCATTAAATGAACAAATCCACACAAGGGCCGTGACGAGGATTCGAACCTGCATCCGGGAGCATCCCAGACACTGTCTTAATCGACTGAGCTACGACAGGTTTAAAAAAAAAGAGTTGAAACCAGGGTTAAAAATCTTTTAACCCTGTCGTAGCTCAGTCGATTAAGGCAATGTCTGGGATGCTCCCGGACACAGGTTCGAATCCTCGTCACGGCCCTTGTGGATTTGCTCATTGATGCATCACGTTATTGTGATCTCTGTGTGTAATGAAGCCTAACCTAACCTACTCTATCCTTTTGAGATGTACTTTATTTTCTCAATAAGTTTACTTCAACTTGAATGCTGTGTGAGTTCTTGTACAATTTTGTATTTCCATTTATTCCTCCCATTTGCCTCTCAGGATGGGAAAGTTGATTTAGTTCGGGATTAAGTAATTCGTGCATTTTATTAAATAAAGGTGTTTCCTTAATTCCCTAGTGTATTTTAATATATATTTTCCCTCAGTTATTCTTGTCGTAGTTTGAAGTGTTTCGTAAGTTTCCTGTGTTTCTACAAGTTTCTTTATGTACTAATCTTCCTTGTCTTGAGTTTAACTTTTAAAGGAATTCCAGCAATTCAATTCAATTTCTTTCTGTATTATACACCTCATACCCATCCCGTGGGGTGGTAGTGTAAAGGGTTACACAGGCACATAATCGGTTTAGGAACTGAACTCCCTAGTTCGTTTAGTTAAGTAAGTAAATAATAATCTTTTGACGCTAGTTACACAATTATTAGTGTTATATATACATGTACACACACACACACACACACACACACACACACACACCACACACACACCACACACACACACACACACACACATATATGGGTGTCTCAAAAAAATGTACTCACAAATGTACTCATAAAATGGGGTCGTGTGTGCATGCATGCCATTCAACAAGTGAGTACATTGTATAGCAGCGGCCAGGAAAATGATAGGATGGATTATGATAACGTTCAAATCCAGGGACTCCACAGCAATGCTAATGCAATTTAATTCACTGGTGTTGTCCGTACTAGAGTATTGCTCGATACTCACTTCCCCTTTCAGGAAAGATAGCTGAATTAGAGGGAATACAGAGAACCTATACAGCATGCGTAGATACGATAAAACATCTCAATTATTGGGACCGTCTCAAAGCTCTCAAAATCTACTCTCTCTCGAAAGAAGACGAGAAAAGTATCAAATAATATATACATGGAAGATTCTGGAAGGCCAGGCCCCAAATTTGCACAGTAGAATAACAACAAACTGGAGTGAAATATACGGAAGGAAATGCAGAATAGAACCAGTGAAGAGCAGAGGTGCCATAGGCACAATCAGATAACACTGTCTGAACATCAGAGGTCCGCGGCTGTTCAACAAACTCCCAACCAGCATTAGAAATATTACCGGAACAAAAATGGATGCCTTCAAGATGTACTTAGACAAGTTCTTGCAAGAAGGGCAAGCAGGGGCATAACTGGCCGGCCTCTCATAGTGTTCAAGAGACAACACAACACACGATAAACACCTCCGAAGAATACCCGAACAACCAGGTTGTGATTCCGTCGCGTCTAATAGCCTGGTTGACCAAACCACCGACCAGGAGGCCTGATAGAAGACCGGGCCGCAGGGACGTTGATCCTCGGAACCATCGCAAGGTAGCCACAAGATACCTTACCTTCCTTGCATTGCACCTACAGTGCGTTCCAGGGTGTTGAAATTAATGTCTTGCACTAGTTTTTTTAAGCAAATGCTTTTTCCAAAGCCAAATATATTATATAATTTTGAGGAAATGTTGAATTACTGAATTTTTTCCCTGTTGTCAAAATTCTTAGTCCCTCAAGATATTCATTACGTCAAATTTATGTATTGTTACCTGTCATGCGATAAAAGGAACTTTGTGATACAGTGACGTATCAACTTGATTATCTTGAGGTTATCTTGAGATGATTTCGGGGCTTTTTTTTTTTTAGTGTCCCCGCGGCCCGGTCCTCGACCAGGCCTCCACCCCCCAGGAAGCAGCCCGTAACAGCTGACTAACACCCAGGTACCTATTTTACTGCTAGGTAACAGGGGCATAGGGTGAAAGAAACTCTGCCCATTGTTTCTCACCGGCGCCTGGGATCGAACCCAGGACCACAGGATCACAAGTCCCGCGTGCTGTCCGTGTGTGCTGTCCCGTGCGTAATGAATATCTTGAGGTACTCAGAATTTTGACAACAGGGAAAAATTCAGTAATTCATTTTCTGTTCCGTGTGTGCTGACATCAGCTATGGTGACGTGTCAGCTACAGAGAGCCCGGAAGCAGCAACAGGTGACGGTAATCGATATATACCACAGCCATAGAGAACATCAATTATAATACATACTACAAACACATTCCTTGACCGCGTGGATGGGGAGAGTGGATGGGTAGAGTGAATGGGGTGTGGTGGATGGGGAGAGTGGATGGGGTTCGGCATGTGGGTGAGGGTAGGAGTGCTCCATTTATCATATGGAATATCCATTAACCAAATTCCATACCCTGGCCTGGATACTAATAATCGATACCAGCAGACATGAATTTACAATCGTTTAACATTCCTGATGAATTGAAGGCCGCCCAACACCGCGGGAGGAGCGAGTGTGTGTTGTTGACTCAGGAAGGTCGAGCCTGCAAGCTGATAAATACTGGGAGAGGACTGCAGAGGGATCTGCATTGTCTTCCTTGAATACCAACCGAGGGAGTGAATTCCACGAGAGTGAGGCAATGGTCAACTCCTGTTCCCAGGTTGGCAGTTGCATCACTGTGACTCCAGCTCCCTCCAGTGGAATCCAGTGTCAGTCCGTATATCATTTCAGATCTTCAAATTACCTGTAGTAGGTTTCGAGAGTTCTATTTCTCCAAGCCAGGCCTGGAGCCAGGGTTGTCTATATTCATCAAGAACTGTAAAAAAACTACTGTCGCAGGAGCTTCACATTCTTTGGAGACAAAGCCTAGATACTGGCGTTATCCCTGACATACTAAAATCAGCAGAGATAGCACCACTCCATAAAGGAGGAAATAAGGCAGAGGGAAAAGATTACAGACCGATTGCACCTAACATCACACATCATACAAATCTTTCAGAGATTTGAGTGCTAAGAAGTAAGATCACAAAATACATGGAATCACAGCATCTCCATAACCCCGGACAATATAGGTTCAGAACAGAGCGCTCTTGCCTGTCACAGTTGCTGGACCACTATGACATGGCATTAGATGCCATTGAAGACAAACAAAATGCTGATGTAATTTACACAGATTTCGCAAAAGCCTTCGACAAATGTGACCATGGTGTTATTGCACACAAAATACGTTCAAAATTAATTACGGGAAAATAGGCAGATGGATCTACAATTTCCTGCCTAACAGAACCCATTGCGTAATAGTCAACAAAATTTCTATCCGGACCATCAACCGTGAAGAGGTCAGTCCCCCAGGGCACTTTGCTGCTTGCCCCAGAATTTTTTTCATCCTCATATCAAACATAGACAAGAACACAACCTATAGCACTGTATCATCCTTTGCAGATGACGCTGGGATTTTTATGAGAGTAGACAACATAGAGGACACAGCAAACCTCCAATCAGATATAAATCAGGTCTTTCTATGTGCTACAGAAAATAATATGGTGTTTAACGAAGATAAGTTCCAGCTCATGCACTACGGAAAAAATGAAAATATAAAAACGGAAACCACGTACAAATCTCAGTCAAATCATAACAGAACGAAAAGGCAATGTAAAGGATCTGGGTGTACTCATGTCGGAAGACCTTACCTTTAAAGAACACAATAAAGTGGCCGTCACAACTGCAAGAAAAATGACAAGTTGGATAACAAGAACTTTTCACACTAGAGATGCTATACCGATGATGATACTTTTCAAGACGCTTGTGCTCTCTAGAGTGGAGTACTGCTGCACAATGACAGCCCCTTTCAAAGCTGGAGAAATTGCTGACCTGGAGAGCGTGCAGAGATCCTTTACTGCTAGAATCCACTTAGAAAAACTTCTAAACTATTGGGACTGACTAAAAATGCCTAAATCTGTATTCTCTTGAACGCAGGCGGGAGATACATAATAATTTACACGTGGAAAATAGTAGAGGGGCTGGTCCCAAACCTGCACACAGAAATAACATCACATGAGGCCAGAAGGCATGGCAGGATGTGCAGAATACCCCCGTTGAAGACCATAGGTGCAGTCGGTACTCTGAGAGAGAACTATCAACATCAGAGGCCCGAGACTGTTCAACAAACTTCCACTACACATAAGGGGCATAACTGACCGACCACCTCACAGTGTTCAAGAGAGAACTTGAAAACTTCCACCTGTGTTCCAGCAAGGTTGATGAGCCGGGGGCCTCTGATGTCCTTACTGTGTTCTAGTGTCCTATGACTGCTGCGACACCTCTACTCTTCACCGGGTCTATTCTAAATTTCCTATCATATCTTTCGCTATAATAAGTTGTTATATTTCACATTTGGAATCTGGCCTGCTTCTAGTATATGTTATATGATACTTCTCCCGTCTCTTTTTTC
>WNGS01033470.1:8113385-8143722 GCA_020271785.1 Procambarus virginalis
ACCAAGTAGTAGGGAGGAGGTATAGAGGGAGAAGCCAGGAAACAGAAAGAGGAATAGGAGAGGAAAGAGGAGAAGAGGAATATGGAATGAGTGAGTGAGAGAGAGAGTGCCGGTGGGTGACACACACACCACACACACACACACACACACACACACACACACACACACACACACACACACACACACACACACACACACACAGAGGAGGAGGACATTAAGACAGAGGAGGACAGCTTGAGACTTCAAGAAGACCTGGACAGCTGCAGGAATGGTCGAACAAATGGCTGTTAGAGTTTAACCCAAGCAAATGTAACGTAATGAAGATAGGGGTAGGAAGCAGGAGACCAGATACAAAGTATCATTTGGGAGATGAAATACTTCAAGAGTCAGAGAGAGAGAAAGACCTGGGGGTTGATATCACGCCAGACCTGTCCCCTGAAGCTCATATCAAGAGGATAACATCAGCAGCATATGCCAGGTTGGCAAACATAAGAACGGCCTTTAGAAACTTGTGTAAGGAATCTTTCAGAACATTATATACCACATATGTCAGACCAATCCTGGAGTATGCGGCTCCAGCATGGAGTCCCTATCTAGTCAAGCATAAGACTAAACTGGAAAAGGTTCAAAGGTTTGCACCAGACTAGTACCCGAGCTGAGAGGTATGAGCTATTCTACCGTCTCTCCTCACCGCCACTATTAGGGGGGGGGGCCACTCATAAAATCTTGAGGTGTGAGGTTGGGGATGCTGAACGCCTCACAACCCTCTCCTCTCGCTCATCATCTTCCATCCTTCCCGTCTCCAGCATCATCTTTGGTCTCCTATAAGTTTCTTCTCTGTTGAGTGCCTGTGGGCCTTTGGAGTGCCAGTCTGCCACGGGAGCACTTCACAACTCTGTGTTAACAAACAGTAGGTATAAAGAGTTACCATAAACAGTATACTATAAACGGTATAAACAGTTATCACGTTTATACCGATTTATCTCTGGCAGCGCCGTACCAAGAGACAAGTACACAGTGAATTCACAGTGATGTGGTACAAGGAGGCCTGGTCGACGACCGGGCCGCGGGGTCGCTAAGCCCCGATATCACCTCAAGGTAACCTCAAGGTACAGCCAGACGTTCATCTCCCACACACTGAGCCAAAGATGTAATCCTGACAAAGATATCATAATCAGTGTATCCATTCACTTTAACAGTAAACCGATTTTTTGCTGTTGCGATAACAGAACAATATAGAGTATTAAAGGGTTTGTTTGTCTCTGGCAAATATTTTGTTCTATATGTTTTTTTTCATGTTTCTATTAAATATAATGTTTGTCTCAGAATGTATGAAGAGCAGAGGCAGGGGGCGACAATGGCGGGGAGAGACATTTAGACTCGTACTTTTGAGGTTCGGGTTCGAATCTCTGATGATCCAGTGAATGAAAGGAGGATTCTCCTATTCAGATTTTCTTATTTGATTATATTCACTTTTGTGGCTTAACCCACAGTCGAGCAACCCGCGAGTCCATAGCCAGGTAACCTCAGGGTGACTTTTTTTGTGTTGGGGGGGGGGCAGGGGGGAAGGTTAAGAAAATTTAGAGGTACAGGTACCGGAATATGTTTAAGAATGTGGTATATGGTATTAGTCATGATAGCAGGCGGGCTGTCCGCCTTGCTGACACTGTGTGTAGCGAAGCTAAGCTTTTGTCATTGGGCTGTGAGTGTGTGTGTGAGAGGTTTTTCACGTGTATTTCAGTACATATGGATGTTTATAGAGGAATACTGTGAACTGTATAGCATTCACATATGCACACTCTGATCCTTGTATACACATTTTGATGTTCAGTTTAAGTGTCTTTTTTTGGGGGTTGGGGAGGGGGGGTTAGGGTTCTGTCTGTACTTCATCTTGGAGTTATGTGTTGAAGGACATGGTTTCCATCGAGTAAATTCAGCTCTTGGCCCCGGGCCAAGGTATACTCAACTAGGTGAGTACAAACACTTGCAGATCGCGGTGGTCATACAGTCACTCAGTGACATCAGAAAAAGACACAATTCTATTCTCTATCATAACAACACATTCCCCCGGAGCCCTCCGCTCTCAACACTGACAAAGGGTCTATTCCAGGGGTGACGGCTGCTTGTGAGCCCCCCTGTGTGGGCTCAAAAGCCCCCCTGGTTGATATCTGGTTGATACCTGGTTGATGGGGTTCTGGGAGTTCTTCTACTCCCCAAGCCCGGCCCGAGGCCAGGTTTGACTTGTGAGAGTTTGGTCCGCCCCATTAAGCCCCGCCGCGAGACCACCTCTGCTTGTACTGGCCATTTGCCTGAGTTTGTCTGTCTGCTTGATTTCTGCATGCAAATAGTTTTGTGTGAGGGATGATTGTTTCTCACCTCTCTCTCTCTCTCTCTCTATCTCGCTCTCTCTGACTGTCACTCACTCTCAGTCACTCTCTCTCCTTGACCGTTGCACATGTGACTGTAAAGGCATCAAGTGCCTGCTGATGGTGGTGGTGGTGATGGTGGTGATTGGTGCTGACCGCCAGGCTGGTTGGTAGCACTTCACCTGACTATTGGTACACGTTGTCTGACAGTCAACTTCCTTCACAACCTTACCTTAATTCATCAGCAACAACAGCATCACCACTACCACCACCACTTGAGAGAGAGAGAGAGAGAGAGAGAGAGAGAGAGAGAGAGAGAGAGAGAGAGAGAGATAGAGAGTGAGAGAGAGAGAGTGGATATCACTAACACCGTAGGTTCACATAAACAGAATAACATCGGCAGCATATGGGACTTTGGCACATATAAGAACGTCGTTTAAAAACCTAAATCAGGACGTCAAGACCATTTCCCATTACTGGAATATGCAGCGCCGACATGGAAGCCGCACCTGTGACGCATGAAACCTAAACTGAAGAAGTACGAAGGTATGCAACAAGATTGGTGTCAGAGCTAAGAGAATAGACCAGTGAAACTCAATCTCACAATCCTATAGGATAGAAGGAACAGATGTGGATATGATCACAACATACAAGATACTGAGAGGAATAGATAACGTGGATAAGGATAGCCTCTTCAAAATGAGAGAAAGTTGCTCAGAGAACACAAGTGGAAGCTGGAAACACAAATGAGCCAATGCAATGGAAGGAAATACTCGTATCCTCTACGAGTGTACGGTATAGTCAACAAGTGGAATGCACTGAAGGAAGAAGTTCTGGAAGCCACCTCCAGCCACATCTTTTAAGTCTAGATTCGACAAAAATTTGAACGTCAGAATAGGTAAAGTGTACAGGTACAACGAGGCTAGGGGCATACAGAGCTGGACCTCAGTCCCCAGTAGTCACTGTTAGGCAACTACTGCTAGGAGAGTGTAAGTAGCACCACCACCGCCAATGTATGAAACTCCTCCAACACCACATTCACCTTTCTCCCTCATTTAGGCCAGCTGCAGAATACTTCCAGAGTAAGGTATGATTGTTGCGGCCATGGGTGGTGGTGACGGGTGTGGTGGTGGTGGTGGGTGTGTGTGTGGTGTGTGGGTAATGGAGTGATGGTGGAGGTTGTGCAGTCATCGGGAGGGTAAACCCTTCGTGCAAACTGCACCTACTCTCAAGAAGAAGATGGTGGAGGTGATGGCGGGTGATGGTGGTAGTGGTGGTGGTGACGGGTGTGGTGGTGATGGTGGTGACGGGTGTGGTGGTGATGGTGGTGGCTGGTGTGGTGATGAACGCCACACACTCAACACCACGTTCCCTGGCTGGACTTGGTCCCATGATGACAAGCGCCCGGCGTCACTCCAGGTCAGGTTTTCCCGCCAAACACCACCAACTGGAACGTTCATCAAGGCAGTTTTTGTCCCCCAACCATGAGCCTCCATGACGACGACCCCGCGAGCAGAGCTGCTCGGCCGGTAGGCTTGGGACAGGCGAGGTCAACAACCCCACAGGCCTTAGTTCTCTAAACTTACCCATAGAATATTTCCATGTTATTTAAAATATAGAAGGGAGGAGTACCACCTCTTGCTGGAAGAAGGGGGGACACCCCCCTTAGCCTCGGAGAGAACCACCTCTTGCTGGAAGAAGGGGGGACACCCCCTTAGCCTCGGAGAGAACCACCTCTTGCTGGAAGAAGGGGGGACACCCCCTTAGCCTCGGAGAGAACCACCTCTGGCTGGAAGAAGGGGGGACACCCCCCTTAGCCTCGGAGAGAACCACCTCTTGCTGGAAGAAGGGGGGACACCCCCCTTAGCCTCGGAGAGAACCACCTCTTGCTGGAAGAAGGGGGGACACCCCCCTTAGCCTCGGAGAGAACCACCTCTTGCTGGAAGAAGGGGGACACCCCCTTAGCCTCGGAGAGAACCACCTCTGGCTGGAAGAAGGGGGGACACCCCCTTAGCCTCGGAGAGTACCACCTCTGACTGGAAGAAGGGAACACCCCCCTTAGAGAGAACCACCTCTGGCTGGAAGAAGGGGGACCCCCCTTAGCCTCGGAGGAAATCACACATAACGCATTAGAGGGAATTTTTAGGTCCCTCCAATACAGTTTCTGTGCGCTTTTCTCGTACTTATTTTGTATCAAAAGCTGGCCCAGGACAGGTCTTCCGCGGTGACTATCTGGTCTTGGAGACTGTATTTGCAGGCAGCAGAGACAAGGGAGGTTTAACCCTCTTCTCAGTGTATATACAATGGTTTTTTATTTTTTTATATTTTTGCCGCTGGAGGTGGCTAGTTTATTGTGCACCCCATACTAGTCCTGTGAGCGGTAGCGCAAAAAAGAATTATAGAGGACACAGAAAGATCTTGTTGAGGCCTCAGCAGGAGTTACCTGTAACCGGCACATCTTAGAATGATAATGACAGCTAGTTACACATTTTTTGCATGGCGTCATCTATGTATTTACAATATATTATTATACATTATAGGAAGGTCTTTTGCTGATCCCTAATATAATTGAAATGTTAGAATTTACAGGATAATAGAAGAACCGCTGTTTATGATTAGTAGTTTAAACATTACACAGGTTACACATTGTTAAGGGGGCCTAGAGGCTGAGTGGACAGCGTTCGGGATTCGTAATTCTAGGGGTCGATCCACGGCGATGGCGGAAACAAATGGGCAAAGTTTCTTTCACCCTGATGCACCTGTTCACCTAGCAGTAAATGGGTACTTGGAAGTTAGACAACTGTTCCGGGCTGCTTCCTAAGTATGTGTGTGTGTATGTGAAGAAGCAAAATTGATTGACAGTTCAGAGGCGGGCCGAAAGAGCCAGAGCTCAACCCCCGCAAGCACAAATAGGTGAATGACACACGAAAGTGACGTACTGTCCCGTTTTCTGTTTTGGGTCCTCTGGTGGTAGGTTAGGAGAGACCGATTTAAATTGACCATTTTCATTATAGACTAAAAGTTGACTACGGTCTCAAGTCATGTCCAGGGTTAAAGTGTACTTGCTGGATGATCAGTGAGTTATTGTGGCGGCCTTAACAGCCCTCCATAGGTTGATTGGCCTTGAAAGGCCAATCAACCCCACGCCAAATCAACCCCACAGGCGGGCTCACACAGTCATCACAGCCTGACTGATCCGGTAGCTTTTGCAGAAACTTCTCAAAGTCTCTCTCTTGAAGGTGTACACTGCGGTTCCACTGACATTTCTCGTATATATTGGCAGAAGGTTGACGAGTTGTGGAATGTGGCGCTCCGACTTGTCATCAACTTCCTCCAGCACTTCTTTCTTTGTTTCTCTCTCTCTTCAGTGTATTGCAATGTCATCGTGCAGGTTTGGAACTTGATGATCCAACATTTTCCATGTATATATATTATGCGACACCTGTCACCTCCGTTCCAAGAAGGTGACAGTTTTAGGCACAATCAGAGGACACTGTATAAACATCAGAGGTCCGCGGTTCTTCACCGTCCTACCAGCGAGCATCAGAAATATTGCCGGAACAACCGTGGACATCTTCAAGAGAAAATTAGATTGTTTTCTTCAATGAGTGCCGGGCTGTGGAGGGTATGCGGGCCTGCGGGCCGCTCTAAGCAACAGCCTGGTGGACCAAACTCTCACAAGTCAAGCCTGGCCTCGGGCCGGGTTTGGGGAGTAGAAGAACTTCCAGAACCCCATCAAGGAGTACAATTTGAACCATTTTAGTCAGTCCCAAGTAGTTTGTTTCTTGCTGTGTGGAAAGTCAGGGATCTATGTATAGCTTCCGGTTCTAAGAGCTAGCTTGGCTCGAACAGGAATGTGAGGACGGAGCAATATGCCACACAAGACAGCACCAGAGCACTGAGGAGTGCCATCATTGGCGAGGCCGTCCCCTTTGTTGTGAAGGTCCTCACCTCCACCCCCTGCCCTTTACCTGGCTCTTACTGTGTTGTGATCTCTCATCCTTAGGTCTTCTGGCACTATTGCTCACCCAGGCCTGGACGGTAGAGCGACGGTCTGGCTTCATGCAGGTCGGCTTTCAATCCTCGACCATCCAAGTGGTTGGGCAACAATCCATTCCCCTCCCAGTCCCATCCCAAATCCTTATCCTGATCCCTTCCAAGTGCTGAAATAGAGGGAGTACAGAGAACATATACGGCACACATAGACGCAATAAAGCACCTAAATTATTGGGATCGTCTCAAAGCTCTCCAAATGTACTCTCTAGAAAGGAGACGAGAGAGATATCAAACAATATTCACGTGGAAGATACTAGAGGGCCAGGTCCCAAATCTACACAGTAAAATAACAACGTACTGGAGTGAACGATACGGAAGAAAAAGCAGTATAGAACCAGTGAAGAGCAGAGGTGCCATAGGCACAATCAGAGAACACTGTATAAACATCAGAGGTCCGCGGTTGTTCAACGTCCTCCCAGCGAGTATAAGAAGTATTGCCGGAACAACCGTGGACATCTTCAAGAGGAAACTAGATAGTTTCGGGGGGCTGCGGGGAATATTAACCGGAACCAGCACGATACGAGATACGTAGAAGGTGGAGTAGGGAGGAAGATTGACAGATTTTCCCGTGAAGGCGTCAGTGTCAGGGTGGACGGGTGACGGGAATACCATATAAACCTTACGGCAACACCCACGTCACCTGCCCGTCACCTCCCCGTCGCCTCCTGAGACAAAATGTATTTGTATCGAAAATACATTTTGACTGCCATAGCCGGCATTCGTGGGAGCAAGCTGTCCTCTTACAAAGAACGTCGCATTTGGACCGTATGCGTTACAAATAAGGCCAAAAATGGTCGTACTGGAACTCGCGAAAGTGACGTACTGTCCCGTTTTCTGTTTTGGGTCCTCTGGTGGTAAGTTAGGAGAGACCGCTTTAAATTGACCATTTTCTTGACGCTGGGAAACCTTAGGAGAGGAAGGGTTGTGCGTGGGTCACAATTAGGAATTCGCGGAATGCGGTAAATAATTCTGCGGGCTGTGTGCAGCGGGGTTCTAGTTCGCGGGCCTCATTTACCAGTTTGATTGGCCACATGCGGCCTGCAGGACGCAGTTTGCTCAGCTCTGTAAACAAGTTCTCGTTGAAGGCCAAACCCATATATGTTTGTAGTACCCAGGAGCAATTATGGGCATTGGGCATTACCTGGAGTTTACCTGGAGACTCCTGGTGCCAGATTCACCAAGCAGCTACGCAAGTACTTACGAACGTGTACATCTTTCCTCAATCTTTGACGGCTTTGGTTACATTTATTAAACAGTTTACAAGCATGAAAACTTCCCAATCAACTGTTGTTATTGTTATAAACAGCCTCCTGGTGCTGCGGAGCTCATTAACTGTTTAATAATTGTAAACAAATCCGCCAAATATTGAGAAAAGATGTACAGGTTCGTAAGTGCTTGCGTAACTGCTTTGTGAATCTGGCCCCCCTGGTATACCCTCCATGCCCGACCCGGCAATTTTGAACTACCTTTGAACTTCTAATATATCCCCAGCATTATTATCTTAACATCAATCACCCCTGAGAGCCACAGTCTTGAATCATCAAAATTCCTTTTTGAATTGTTAATTAATGTATATTAATTGCAGGATCTCTGCACCAAAATTCTTGCATGAGGATGTTGACTCGGTCCTGATGCAGGATGTCTGGATATTGCAGGCTCGCCGGCAGACAAGGCAGACTTGGAGGTAGGAGACGAGATCCTTGAAGTCAACGGCAAGAGTCTTGAGGATGCCACACATACAGAAGTCATCTCCCACATACACCAGTGAGGTCATAGGTCTTGCTGGGCCTGTGTGCTAGGGGAGGTCACGGGCCAGGGGAGGTCACGGGCCAGGGGAGGTCACGGGCCAGGGGAGGTCATGGGGCAAGGGAGGTTACGGGCCAAGGGAGGTCATGGGGCCAGGGGAGGTCACGGGCCAAGGGAGGTCATGGGGCCAGGGGAGGTCACGGGCCAGGGGAGGTCACGGGCCAAGGAAGGTCACGGGCCAAGAGAGGTTACGGGCCAGGGGAGGTTACGGGCCAGGGGAAGTCATGGGACAGGGAAGGTAACGGGCCAAGGGAGGTCACGGGCCAAGGGAGGTCATGGGTCAGGGGAGGTCATGGGCCAGGGGAGGTCATGGGCCAGGGGAGGTCATGGGCCAGGGGAGGTCACTGGCCAGGGGAAGTCATGGGCCAGGGGAGGTCATGGGCCAGGGGAGGTCATGGGCCAGGGGAGGTCATGGGCCAGGGGAGGTCATGGGCCAGGGAGGTCATGGGCCAGGGGAGGTCACGGGCCAAGGGAGGTCATGGGCCAGGGGAGGTCATGGGCCAGGGGAGGTCACGGGCCAGGGGAAGTCATGGGACAGGGGAGGTCATGGGCCAGGGGAGGTCATGGGCCAGGGGAGGTCATGGGCCAGGGGAGGTCATGGGCCAGGGGAGGTCACGGGCCAGGGGAGGTCACGGGCCAAGGGAGGTCACGGGCCAAGGAAGGTCACGGGCCAAGGAAGGTCACGGGCCAGGGGAGGTTACGGGCCAGGGGAAGTCATGGGACAGGGGAGGTAACGGGCCAAGGGAGGTCATGGGGCCAGGGAAAGTCATGGGTCAGGTCAACTCACACCAAGGGGTCACCTGACGTCTTTCGAGGTCATCTCGACAGGTCGCTGGAAACTGGTGGCTTGTAAACAGTTATTACTCCAGTGTTTAGTGCCAAGACCACAACCCTTCCTCGTCAAACCGTCGTATTTTTAACGGAATAAATCAATCCGTTAAAAATAAGTTGATTTCTAAACATTAAAGCACCATAATAGTGACGTTTTATATATTCATTGACCCCGATAGGTTAGGTGGGTTGCTTGGGTTTGTACGTTTGTGGTCAAAACAGTTGCATATTTTACGGAGTGACTTTAACCTGGTTAGACTCGATCCGTCAAGTTGCAAAAGACCTTTATATTGTTTTAACATAATTACTATAAATCCTGATCACTTTTTTTTATAAATTTTTATAACCAAAAATATCTGTTAGGTTTTAGCAACTCTTTAAATTATTCCCAGCAAGCAAGAGTTGATCTTGTATTGATTAGTAAGTGTAACATTGATTGATAAGTGTTGCATTTGCTGACCAAACCACACACTAGAAAGTGAAGGGACGACGACGTTTCGGTCCGTCCTGGACCATTCTCAATCGACTTGAGCCAGGGAAGAACAATCTGCTAGATGAACAATCGACTTGAGAATGGTCCAGGACGGACCGAAACGTCGTCGTCCCTTCACTTTCTAGTGTGTGTGGTCTGGTCAACATACTTCAGCCACGTTACTGTGACTCCTCGTCTGCAAGTGTTGCATTGATTGATTGACATATTGCAACTTGTTGATGGTTGCTGTCACTAAACCTGACCTTCTCCTGTTCCAGTGTATAAGATCCCGAACAATATGTCTGCGGGTGAAGAGAAGAACAGGCAACAAGCTAGGTGAGTACACATATGTATGTGTGTGTGTGTGTGTGTGTGTGTGTGTGTGTGTGTGTGTGTGTGTGTGTGTGTGTGTGTGTGTGTGTGTGTGTGTGTGTGTGTTGCCTTCCAGACGGTTGAGCCGACGGTCTCGCTTCATGCAGGTCGGCGTTCAATCCCCGACCGTCCACAAGTAGTTTGGCACCATTCCTTCCCCCCCCCCCCAAATCCTTATCCTGTCCCCTTCCAAGTGCTATATAGTCGTAATGGCTTGGCGCTTTCGATCCTGATAACTCCCTCTTTCTCTTGTTGCTTTCCAGTCTTCAAGGGGCGTGTCATAGGCTGTTGTTGTTGTTATAGATTCAGCTACTCGGAACAAGTTCCAAGTAGCACGGGCTATGGTGAGCCCGTAGTGGACTTACCTGGCACAGGAGCGGGGCAAGTAGCACGGGCTATGGTGAGCCCGTAGTGGACTTACCTGGCACAGGAGCGAGGCAAGTAGCACGGGCTATGGTGAGCCCGTAGTGGACTTACCTGGCACAGGAGCGGAGCAAGTAGCACGGGCTATGGTGAGCCCGTAGTGGACTTACCTGGCACAGGAGCGGGGCAAGTAGCACGGGCTATGGTGAGCCCGTAGTGGACTTACCTGGCACAGGAGCGGGCAAGTAGCACGGGCTATGGTGAGCCCGTAACTTACATGGCGCAGGAGCGGGGCAAGTAGCACGGGCTATGGTGAGCCCGTAGTGGACTTACCTGGCACAGAAACGGGGCAAGTAGCACGGGCTATGGTGAGCCCGTAGTGGACTTACCTGGCACAGAAGCGGGGCAAGTAGCACGGGCTATGGTGAGCCCGTAGTGGACTTTCCTGGCACAGGAGCGGTTGTGTCATAGGTTGGCTGCTGCCATTTGTGGTGTTAGGGGTCAAGAGTCACAATGGTATGGGAACTTGTGGGGTCTGATGCCCAGGGTCGGGATTCACCAATCGTTTACACAAACACTTGCGAAACCTCTACATCTTGTCCTCAATCACGACGGCTTTGTTTACATTTATCAGAGAGTGTATGAGCTCCGAGGCACTTAAAAGATTTTGTTTCTAACAATAAAAACTTAATTTGTGAAGTTTCAAAGCTCGTTAACTGGTTAATAATTATAAACAAAGCTGTAATCTTGAGATGATTTCGGGGCTTAGCGTCCCAGCGGCCCGGTCCTCGGCCAGGCTTCCTTATTGTTACACACCCCCCAGGAAGGAAGCAGCCCGTAGCAACTGTCTAACTCCCAGGTACCTATTTACTGCTAGGTGAGCAGGGTCATCAGGGTGAAAGATACTGCCCATTTGTTTCTGCCTCCGCTTGGGATCGAACCCGGAACATCAGGACTACGAATCGCGAGCGCTGTCCACTCAGCCTTCAGTGACCAGGAGTGCTTTAAGACATCGTAGACTATAGCGAGGACCACCCGAGTCCTGGTGGTCGTCACCTGCCTTTCGAGCCGTGAGCTGTGATTGGTTGGATATTTTCTCTTTGAGTCGCTATAGCGCTCTAATGCGTTATAGAGCCATGTCTCAACCTGTATAATAGAGCACCTCCATTTGCACCTGTCATCCACCTCCGGCTCCAGCTGTGAATTATGGTACTTCCGCTTCGTTACCCCCGAGGGAAAACACATCCTCACTGACCAGGGGCCAGATTCACGAAAGCACTTACGTGTACATCTTTCCTCAATCTTTGACGGCTTTGGTTACATTTAATAAACCATTTACAAGCATGAAAACTTCCCATTCAACTGTTGGTATTGTTATAAACAGCCTCCTGGTGCTTCGGAGCTCATTAACTGTTTAATAATTGGAAATAAAGTCTCCAAAGATTGAGAAAAGATGTACAGGTTCGTAAGTGCTTTCGTGGATCTGGTCCCAGGTGGATAAATACACGCCACGTCTTGCAGTATACAACCAACGAGTTTACACAGCAGTTGTATTTCTCCACACTGCCCTGGTGGAGAAATACATCGACACACCGCACGGGAGAATATCAAGCCGTGGAAATTAACATTCCATTCACCTGGGGGGCTCTAGGAGACTCGAACCGTAGACCCCCCACGCGTGTGAGGACGGAGCCCTATTGACCGAGCTTATCGAGGCTCCTCCCCCCCACCCCCTATGCCAACTACTGACCTTCCCCTAGGATGCATCTCACAACAGTTGCCTAACTCCAGGGAACCTATTTACTGCTAGATGAACAGAGGCATTAGTTATAATGGAACGTTCTCAGCCTGTCCTACTCTTCACTGGGATGGCTTATTTCTTACTGTAACGTTAACCAGGCACACTTGGCACTATATGAACGGCAGACGTCTACGGCTAGTCAACCGTAGTATATATCATATACCAGTAAATATATATATGAAAAATTGCCGAGGCACAAATGAGAGAATGAAGACAGGTTCCTGCAGATATTAAGTGCTAAGTCAGCTAGGGTATGGCTACATGGCCCTGTGCCAGGTCCGCTGGGTTATGGGTACATGGCACTGTGCCCCTGTGCCAGGTCTGCTGGGTTATGGGTACTTGGCACTGTGCTCCTGTGCCAGGTCAGCTGGGTTATGGGTACTTGGCACTGTGCTCCTGTGCCAGGTCCGCTGGGTTATGGGTACTTGGCACTGTGCTCCTGTGCCAGGTCAGCTGGGTTATGGATACTTGGCACTGTGCTCCTGTGCCAGGTCAGCTGGGTTATGGGTACTTGGCACTGTGCTCCTGTGCCAGGTCTGCTGGGTTATGGATACTTGGCACTGTGCTCCTGTGCCAGGTCTGCTGGGTTATGGGTACTTGGCACTGTGCTCCTGTGCTAGCAACAACTGATCCACAAAAGTCTGAGTCACAGTCGATTGGACCCTAGTTCCATTCTTCGGCAGGGCGAGACATTTGGGAAACGTTTCCTTGCACCAGATGAACCTATTCACCAAGTAGCAAACAAAACACTTCTCAACACTCATTCTCATTTCATTCTCATTCGACAAAATTCTCAACACTTGAGATTCGACCATTGAGGGTTGCATCTTGCGAAAGATGTCAGTCAAGTGAGACCTCGATAAGCCTAATGGCCTTCCTTCCCAATTTATCAGAAACGGCAAGAAGGTACGGATCGAGCTCCTTCTTGAAGGCAGTAAGAAGTCTCTTAATTCTCAGCTCTCATGAAGGGAAGGTAAGCAGCCCCTGAGCTCTCTTGTTTATTTTGTTCCGTCCTTACTTATCACAGCGGCTATTTTGCTCATTCTACCGGTCTTCCCACTCATTGGGAATTATTGAAATGAAAAACTATGGGGCTATAGTACTTGCAGTATTTTTCAGAGGCTGGTAATTATATTTTTTTTGTCCGTGGAGCCGTTCAGTCTTTCAGCATCGTCTCCCCTCAACAGTACCATTCTTTCTGTTGACCGTTTTCTGTGAAGTGTTGCCATTAGGTGAGTAACTCAAGTAAATTTCGGAAGACTTATTTTTATTAAATGTTAAATTTTAACGTAGTTAGTTAAAATGATTCCAGTATGTGTAATACCTTAGCAGATATATATATATATACCAAGAATTTTGGTAAACGTAAGTTGGTATATGCACAGAACGCGATTTTAAATAGGAATTTTAGGGTAGAGGTCAATAAGCTAGTGTGGTGACCTGAATAACCCTCCAGAGGTTGGTAGACCTTAACAACACGCCAGGGGTTTCGCAAGGGCTTTGGCCTGGGTTCGTATCCTCGCCTGGGAAGGATTGACCGGGCACCAGTCCTTAACCTTAGCCTCTGTTCACCCAGCAGTGACTGGGTATACCTGGTTGTTGAACGATTTAGCGGGTCGTATTCCGGAGAAAATTTGGATTAAGGACCTGCCCGAAACGCTACGCGTGCTGGTGGCTGTACAAGCATGTAAGGACTCTTGATTGATTGATTGATGAAGATTAAGCCACCCAAAAGGTGGCACGGGCATGAATAGCCCGTAAGTGGTGGCCCTTTTGAGCCATTACCAGTATCAAGAGCTGATACTGGAGATCTGTGGAGGTACAACTGCACCCTGCGTGACGGGAGATGTCTCCCGTGAAGGACTCTTGTATATATAAATAAATAAATAAAGGTTGAGTATAGTGGGGTGGAGGGGGGGTCTCAACACCCCTGCCAACATCTGACAGTGTGTATTCACCTAGTTGTTCTTGCGGGGGTTGAGCTCTGGCTCTTTGGTCCCGCCTTTCAACCGTCAATCCACAGGTGTGCAGGTTCCTGAGCCTATTGGGCTCTATCATATCTACACTTGAAACTGTGTATGGAGTCAGCCTCCACCACATCGCTTCCTAATGCATTCCATTTGTCAACCACTCTGACACTAAAAAAGTTCTTTCTAATATCTCTGTGGCTCAATTGGGCACTCAGTTTCCACCTGTGTCCCCTAGTGCGTGTGCCCCTTGTGTTAAACAGCCTATCTTTATCAACCCTGTCGATTCCCCTGAGAATCTTGAATGTGGTGATCATGTCCCCCCTAACTCTTCTGTCTTCCAACGAAGTGAGGTTTAATTCCTGCAGTCGCTCCTCGTAGCTCATACCTCTCAGCTCGGGTACTAGTCTGGTGGCAAACCTTGTGTGTGTGTGTGTGTGTGTGTGTGTGTGTGTGTGTGTGTGTGTGTGTGTGTGTGTGTGTGTGTGTGTGTGTGTGTGTGTGTGTGTGTGTGCGCGCGTGTGTGTGTGTGTGTGTGTGTGTGCGTGTGCGTGTGGAAGAAGCGGTCGTTCAGTACAGCTCGCCTGTCTTAAGCGAGAGTGTAGTGTTGCTCCCGCCAGTAACCCGAGCGTGACTGAGCGCGAGTTAGCGAATGCAATTGAGCGTGAGAGGCAGTTTGCCCGATAAATGTGTTTAAGTGTGCAAGGGGAGATTGCCTTGATGCTTGTGCATTCACTCAGTTGCGTGTGCGCGTAATTAGGTCTGTACTCACCTAGTTGTACTCACCTAGTTGTACTTGCGAGGGTTGAGCTCTGGCTATTTTGGTCCCGCCTCTGAAATGCCAATCTACTGGTGTACAGGTTCTAGAGCCTATTGGGCTCTATCATATCTACATTTTAAACTGTGTATGGAGTCAGCCTCCACCACATCACTGCCTAATGCAATCCACTTGTTAACTACTCTGACACTGAAAAAATATTCTTTCTAACGTCCCTGTGGCTCATTTGGGTACTCAGTCTCCACCTGTGTCCCCTTGTTCGAGTATCCCCCGTGTTAAACAATTTATCCTTATCTACCCTGTCGATTCCTCTTAGAATTTTGTAGGTAGTGATCATGTCTCCCCCCCGAGCTCTGTGTCTTCCCCATGTCTCTATGTACGTGTTTGTTGGTTGTGTGCGTGTTTTCTGTGCATACGTTTGTGTCCTTACATGTTGGTGTACATGCACCTGTACATATATGGTATATGTGAAGTCTTGAATAAATATTGAATAAATACATATATGTAATTTCTTCCCTTTGTCATGTGGCAGTACTAGGGAGGAACAAGACCACTACATACAAGGACATCATTTGCGATGGTTGGAATACGATGGAGGGGACACAGGTGGGCCCTGAGTTCTGAAATTGAAATTGAAATAAGTTTATTGGAGGTAAAATATACACAAAGGGATGAGGCAGCTCAAGCTATCCTCACCCCCTGTACTGAACCCCATAGTTCTAGGGAGCCCATATAGGCGAGCGTAGACACTACTAGGTGAGAGTACACACAAATACATGTGTACCCTGTATACACACTCTAAAGTACACACAGGGGGCCTGGTAGCCTGGTGGATAGCGCGCAGGTCTCGTAATTCTGTGGCGCGGATTCGATTCCCGCACCAGGCACTTTCACCCTAAATGCCCCTGTTACCTAGCAGTAAATTGGTACCTGGGAGTTAATCAGCAGTCACGGGCTGCTTCCTGGGGTGTGTGTGTGTGTGATGTGGGGGAAAAAACAGTAGTTAGTAAACAGTTGATTGACAGTTGAGAGGCGGGTCGAAAGAGCAAAGCTCAACCCCCGCAAACACTACTAGGTGAAAACTAGGTGAACGCTTGCCGTGAGCGGTAAACGCACGACTTGCTCTTGAGCTTCGGCTCATTGGTCCCGCCTCTCAACCGTCAATCAACAAGGTGTACAGGTTCCTGAGCCTGTTGGGCTCAGGAACAAGTAACACAGCAGTAACAAGAACAGGGCAGCAGCAACAGCAGCAACAGCAACAGCAGCAGCAATACAAGACCTGTCTCTCAGAAAGACACATCACAGCCATTAGTGTCCTCACCTCTAGGTAGTTGTGTCATTATCTCAAACCATAAAAAAAACCTCGCGTCTGAGGACAAGTCTTGGTCATCTCTGGCTCCATCTGGGACACGGGTGGTGGCGGCCCTCTCCCTCGAACCTGTCTCCGGTGGGAACATTATTGCCGTCCTTGTGTGGCGAGATTCCCTCCTCCTCCTCGAGGGCCGGAGACGCAATGATAGAGTCCAGACGGGCAGTAAAGAACGACCGGTCATGTCGGGCTGGAGGTCAGTGGAGCGGGGGTGGCCCCGTCCTACACCACCCAGAAAGCCTCAATCAGTCTTAGAGCACGCGCTGATAACATTCTTGCCGGGTCGTGTTTATGGCGTCTTGTGACATGTTTATTTGTGCAGGAGAGTGGGGGAGGTGTAGAGGGTCCCAGGGCTAGGGGGGGGAGCAACGGAATGTAGAGTGTAAAGTGTAGAGTGTAGATAATGGGGGGAAGGGAGAGTAGATTATCTGGGGGGGGTTAAAGAGGCTGCTACTACTCATTTTCACAATTTGATTTTTTGTCCCAATTGCCCTTAGGATTTTGTACGTCGTTCTCATGCCCTCTTCTACCCCTCTAGTGTGGCGGTGTGTAGCTTCCCGATTTTGGGTTTTCACAGTAGCTCATGAGTCGGCTCTGAAAAACAAACCGAGTTGCATATCTCTGGACTGCAGTATTCAGGAATGGTTCTCACAGGTGTTGAAATGCAGTGTTTTGAAGGCTTCTTTGGCAACACTTTGGCAACACAACAACAACAAGACTGTAAGGGATCAGGATAAGGATTTGGGGTGGGACGGAGGAAAGGAATGGTGCCCAACCATTTGGACGGTCGGGGTTTGAACCCCTGGGACCCTCTACACACTTCAACTATGACAACTATGACCTGAATGGAGCAAGACCGTTGCTTTACCGTCCAGTCCAAGAGGTTGGGCCATCGTGACAGAAGAAATAGACTATTTTCGAGTTGATATTTTATACAATGCAAAACTAATGAGAAATCTAGAACAAAGAAGATCCTCTTGTTAAACGCAAGGAGACCTTAGCACACATCAAGAGATTGTCAAGAGAAATGGCTGCAGGACTTCAACTATAACAAGTGCAAAGTTACGAGTACAGTATATCTACAGCAACAATAAACCCCAGGGAAGAGCAGATGAGGGGGGGGAGACACTTTCCCAAATCAGTGGAAGATCAATTTGAAATTGTGAAGGAACTACTGCCACATTAAGATGACTTTCTAAAAGGCATTTTAAATTTTTTAAAATTTTGCCCCGAGGGGCGAGTTTATTGGGCAGCGCCACTCATCCTGTTAGTGGACACACCGCCATAGTGACAGTATTGGGCAGCGCCACTCATCCTGTGAGTGGACACACCGCCATAGTGACAGTATTGGGCAGCGCCACTCATCTTGTGAGTGGACACACCGCCATAGTGACAGTATTGGGCAGCGCCACTCATCCTGTGAGTGGACACACCGCCATAGTGACAGTATTGGGCAGCGCCACTCATCCTGTGAGTGGACACACCGCCATAGTGACAGTATTGGGCAGCGCCACTCATCCTGTGAGTGGACACACCGCCATAGTGACAGTATTGGTCAGCGCCACTCATCTTGTGAGTGGACACACCGCCATAGTGACAGTATTGGGCAGCGCCACTCATCCTGTGAGTGGACACACCGCCATAGTGACAGTATTGGGCAGCGCCACTCATCCTGTGAGTGGACACACCACCATAGTGACAGTATTGGTCAGCGCCACTCATCCTGTGAGTGGACACACCGCCATAGTGACAGTATTGGGCAGCGCCACTCATCCTGTGAGTGGACACACCGCCATAGTGACAGTATTGGGCAGCGCCACTCATCTTGTGAGTGGACACACCGCCATAGTGACAGTATTGGGCAGCGCCACTCATCCTGTGAGTGGACACACCGCCATAGTGACAGTATTGGGCAGCGCCACTCATCTTGTGAGTGGACACACCGCCATAGTGACAGTATTGGGCAGTGCCACTCATCCTGTGAGTGGACACACCGCCATAGTGACAGTATTGGGCAGCGCCACTCATCTTGTGAGTGGACACACCGCCATAGTGACAGTATTGGGCAGCGCCACTCATCTTGTGAGTGGACACACCGCCATAGTGACAGTATTGGGCAGCGCCACTCATCCTGTGAGTGGACACACCACCATAGTGACAGTATTGGGCAGCGCCACTCATCTTGTGAGTGGACACACCGCCATAGTGACAGTATTGGGCAGCGCCACTCATCTTGTGAGTGGACACACCGCCATAGCAGCATGTACAACACTCCCCAATAGGAAGAAAACCCGCTGGGTTGTTCATCCTGTCACTTGTACCCAGACACAGCTGGGACTTGCTTAACTGTCTCAAGTGAACAGCTCCTCAAACATCTTGAGTCTTACTGAAGTTAAATCTATGTTGTATGAACTGTGTGTCTGGGAGTGATTTTGATTCACAACAGTTCCAGATTCCATTGAGGTACGGAACGGAACTATTAGGGAAAGCGCCAAGCTATTACGACTATATAGCACTGGGAAGGGGTCAGGATAAGGATTTGGGATGGGACGGAGGGAAGGAATGGTGACCAATGGTGGTCGATCCCCGGTGGAGGCGGAAACAATGGGCAGAGTTTCTTTCACCCTGATGCTCCTGTTCACCTAGCGGTAAATAGGTACCTGGGAGTTAGACAGCTGTTACGGGCTGCTTCCTGGGGGTGTGTAACAAAAAGGAGGCCTGATCGAGGACCGGCCCGCGGGGACTCTAAGCCCCGAAATCATCTCAAGATATGAACTGGGATATGAGGGCAGGATATAAGCTGGGATATGAGGATAAGGAGTTAGGATATAAGGGGAAGGGCGGGGGGAAGGAAGAGTGCACAACCCAAAAGGACTAGCAGGCTCGAACACCGGCCTCCATCTTAGACGGTCCAAGAAGACGAACACGAGAGAGAGAGTAGCATCTGACTGAAGATAAGACACAGATGAGAGTACTCAGCATCCTAAGAGATGGGACACGCATGAGTGAAAGCTCAGAACAATGAGGAAGAGATGAGGCTCTGATGTATTGAGTGAGAATGAGCAAGAATGAGAGGGTAGAGGGACAGAGGTAATATTTACATTGGGCGGCCTGGCGGTGGGCGTGCCTGACCTCTGGCAGGATTAGGTGACCAACTGAACCTGTTGCCTTGCCTGGGATACACACACACACACACACACACACACACACACACACACACACACACACACACACACACACACACACACACACACACACACACACACACACACACACACACACACACACACACACACACACACACACACACACACACACACACACACTGTACGAGCAAGTTTTAGAAGCTAGCTCTATGTATAATTTCAAAAGATAGAGATACCGGATTGTTTCCAGAGTAGGTTAGACATATATATTAATGAGCTTGAGTGGCTATAAATAGGACCTGCCTCATATGGCCCAATAGGCCTTCTGCAGTTTAATTCATTCTTAAGCCCTTATGATTTGAATGAGCCAACTGCCCAAGACTTGTATGACGTCAGAGGCCTAGGAAGCCTGTCTCGTAGTCAAGGAAGAATTACGAGTACGCGCTCAACCGTCACGACACATCTGCCCGAGTAACAACTGAAACCAAGACGCCAACCCTGGGAGATGGTTTAGCAACCAGCGAGTGACTGAGGACGCTGCTGACGGAGGCACGGAGAGCTACACCGCCGTGGCGGGAGGTGGGGACCTGGTGAGCTCTCCAGGTCCCCAGGTCCTGGAGAGTTAGTGAGGGCAAATATACTCTTCAGTCACACGCTCACTTAACTCCCCAATCACCCAACTAATGACGTAGTGGAGAGTGATGGGACATACCCGGAGGGATAGTAAATTGGGCAGCTGACCAGACGAGTATTTACTCAACTATTGACCTATCCAGATGGTTATCACCCAAAGCAGCTGGTTAGAAAAGAAAGCGACCGCCATCAATGGCTTCGAAAGTGTGAACCAGATACACAGGTTTATAAACAGGAAGGAAGCCAACATGACATATTGCCGGGGAGTCAAGCGTGTAGGCAGCTGCCTGATGAGCCATTTAGGCAGCCACAGGGTCAGCTAATTAGACAGGTAGGGGATGAAGCATGTGTTCAGCGTCCAACTCACCCACTAAGGCACCCTCCCAGTAAGGCAGGTTGGCAGGTGCGGGGTGAGCTACGTACGGAGGTGGGTAATCAGTGAGATGGTGATCTAGGTAGGTAGCCACGATGGCAGCCATTCAGGCAGCATGATAAGCAGCTACGCGATACCCGAGGAAGGCAGACACCTATTTTCCCATGAAATAGGCAGGCAGGTAATTAGCTAGTTATCCAATTTAACTTCCTCAAACTATCGTTTAGTATCTACAATGGTAAACACCACTTGCTTCTGGATGCCAGAATTGTCGTAGTAGTATATCTACACTTGGCAGTCGAATGGTTTTCCAGATACGGCCCCATCGCACACCACTTTAACCTTGCTGCTCTTGTCTGTAAATGCCAGAAACTTGTACAGGACATGGTTGTCAAAAGGCGTACAGCTTACCGCTTCCTCCTCACTCAGCAGACATGCTACTTTGTATCCCTCTGACAACATTATATTAACCACGGGATGATACGCTACTTTTCCATGGATGTTAACCATAGCCGATATCTTCTGTGTGGCTTCTATGGTGTTTTCCAAACTGCAGTAGCGTATGTTGATGGATTCACTATAGGTTTGTAAGGTTAAAACATCATCCGCTGGGAGCACTGAGCCGTTCATAACTATGACACTTCCAGGCAGGTTGTGAAGCCAGACCGCTGCCTCCTCCAGACTCTGGATCAACGGAGACTTGCCCTCGGGTACACGACTCGGCTGGACATCAGTGCTCCTCTGCCACTCTTTGTCGAAGTCGAAACCATAGAGATCTTATCGACTCACAGTCCATCCTGAATTGTTATCAAAGAAAAATGCTGCGAGTTCCGGCGAGCGTTTTCCAGGGCCTGTGGACAAAGCAGTGACCACAGTCTCCAGCACCTGCATGGCATTGTGGCTGGCCAAGTCAACAAGGACCGCATGCCTGACTCGTCTCCACACCCCACTGTACTAAAATGACTGAACCCTGAGCTGCAAGGTGAAAGCCTAATCCAGACTATTTGACATCGGGTGTTGTTTACCGCAAAAATTACAAATTAGAACATGAGAGCCAGTCCAGCAGAATGGGTTGACATAGGCGCCACACTGGCAACTGCGGATAACTTTATCATTCGGCATGCTCATGATGTCATCCGACAGAGGGTCGACCTCAAATATGAAGTATGACTACTCTTCATTGGTGTTACAACCCTAGCCTGAGGACAGGTCTTTGCCACACTCGGTAATTACAGCAACTGCAACCTGATCTGAAGACAAGTCTTCACTACTCTCGATAATGGGAGAAATACCAGTCTTCCATGAGTACAAGTCTTCACCCATGGTAGTTGAACCTGTAGCCTGCTCTGAGGACAGGTCTTCACCCTTGGAAGTTGAACCTGCAGCCTGCTCTGAGGATAAGTCTTCACCCTTGGTAGTTGAACCTGTAGCCTGCTCTGAGGACAAGTCTTCACCCTTGGAAGTTGTACCTGTAGCCTGCTCTGAGGACAAGTCTTCACCCTTGGTAGTTGAACCTGTAGCCTGCTCTGAGGACAAGTCTTCACCCTTGGTAGTTGAACCTGTAGCCTGCTCTGAGGACAAGTTTTCACCCTTGGTAGTTGAACCTGCAGCCTGCTCTGAGGACAAGTCTTCACCCTTGGTAGTTGAACCTGCAGCCTGCTCTGAGGACAGGTCTTCACCCTTGGAAGTTGAACCTGTAGCCTGCTCTGAGGACAAGTCTTCACCCTTGGAAGTTGAACCTGTAGCCTGCTCTGAGGACAAGTCTTCACCCTTGGAAGTTGAACCTGTAGCCTGCTCTAAGTACAAGTCTTCACCCTTGGAAGTTGAACCTGCAGCCTGCTCTAAGTACAAGTCTTCACCCATGGTAGTTGAACCTGCAGCCTGCTCTAAGTACAAGTCTTCACCTTGGTAGTTGAACCTGTAGCCTACTCTGAGGACAGTCTTCACCCTTGGTAGTTGAACCTGCAGCCTGCTCTGAGGATAAGTCTTCACCCTTGGTAGTTGAACCTGTAGCCTGCTCTGAGGACAAGTCTTCACCCTTGGAAGTTGTACCTGTAGCCTGCTCTGAATGCGAGTCTTCGCCACCTTTGGTTCGAATACAGCCGCAACAAAGTGCACGACAGAATTTTGTAAACACTTTCATCTTCAGTTTATGATATTTAAACGCCGAAGGAAATCATAAAAAGTCGAAATAAGAACTGTATTTGTTTCAAAAGAAGCAGTAAGGACGGTTATATGTCACAATTAGATATTTTCGTTGCTAGGTTAGAGTTCGAGTGAACAGTTAAGAGCGGTCAAGTCGAGGTACAAAAATGGAGTGAAAGCAACACTTGGTAGAAGCTGATGTTGAATAGTCAAGTTGTACAACTTGTATTCAGGTACGAAGCGGGATCACCGCCACTCACACAGCCAATGTTAACGTAACGTTTGTTCAAAATTGATATTTTCTCAATTATACATTAATATTATATTAAAGAAATTTGGTGTGTAGTTAGATGAGGCTAGGCTAGGTTGGGATGAAGGCTAGGCTAGGTTGGGATGAAGGCTAGGCTAGGTTGGGATGAAGGCTAGGCTAGGTTGGGATGAAGGCTAGGCTAGGTTGGGATGAAGGCTAGGCTAAGTTGGGATGAAGGCTAGGCAAGGTTGGGATGAAGGCTAGGCTAAGTTGGGATGAAGGCTAGGCAAGGTTGGGATGAAGGCTAGGCTAAGTTGGGATGAAGGCTAGGCAAGGTTGGGATGAAGGCTAGGCTAGGNATGGAAGACAAACAAAACGCTGATGTATTTACACAGATTTCGCAAAAGCCTTCGACAAATGTGACCATGGTGTTATTGCACATAAAATGCGTTCAAAGGAAATACCGGAAAAATAGGCAGATGGATCTACAATTTCCTGACTAACAGAACCCAATGTGTAATAGTCAACAAAATCAAATCCGGACCATCAACCGTGAAGAGCTCAGTCCCCCAGGGTACTGTGCTTGCTCCAGTACTTTTTCTCATCCTCATATCAGACATAGACAAGGACACAATCAATAGTACTGGATCATCCTTTGCAGATGACACTAGGATTTTCATGAGAGTAGGCAACATAGAGGACACAGCAAACATCCAATCAGATGTAGATCAGGTCTTTCTATGGGCTACAGAAAATAATATGGTGTTTAACGAAGATACGTTCCAGCTCATGTGCTACGGAAAAAAGGAAAATATAAAAACAGAAACCACGTACAAAACTCAGTCAAATAATAACAGAACGAAAAGGCAATGTAAAGGATCTGGGTGTACTCATGTCGGAAGACCTTACCTTTAAAGAACACAATAAAGTAGCAGTCACAACTGCAAGAAAAATGACAGGTTGGATAACAAGAACCTTTCACACTAGAGATGCTATACCGATGAGGATACTTTTCAAAACGCTTGTGCTCTCTAGAGTGGAGTACTGCTGCTCAATGACAGCCCCTTTCAAAGCTGGAGAAATTGCTGACCTGGAGAGCGTGCAGAGATCCTTTACTGCTTGAATCCACTCTATTAAGCATCTAAACTACTGGGACCGACTAAAGAGCCTAAATCTGTATTCTCTTTAGCGCAGGCGGGAGAGATACATAATAATTTACACGTGGAAAATAGTAGAGGGGCTGGTCCCAAACCTGCACACAGAAATAACATCACATGAGACCAGAAGGCATGGCAGGATGTGCAGAATACCCCCGTTGAAGAGCAGAGGTACAACAGGTACTCTGAGAGAGAACTATCAACATCAAAGGCCCGAGACTGTTCAACACGCTTCCACTACACATAAGGGGCATAACTGGCCGACCCCTCACAGTGTTCAAGAGAGAACTGGATAATCACCTCCAAAGGATACCTGATCAACCAGGCTGTGACTCATACGCCGGGCTGCGAGCAGCCGCGTCCAATAGCCTGGTTGACCAGTCCAGCAACGAGGAGGCCTGGTCGACGACCGGGCCCCGGGGTCGCTAAGCCCCGGAATCACCTCAAGATAAGGTACCCTGGAGAAGCATCCCTGAAGAACATACCTGAAGAACATTCCTGAAGAACATACCTGGAGAACAAACCTGGAGAGGGGTTTCAGGAGTTCTTCTACTCGTCGAGCCCGGCCTGGGACCAGACCCGACCGGCCCCCAAGTCGGGCCCCCAACACCTGACTGTCTAAAAAAAAAAACATGCAGAAAAAAGTCAATACCTAAAATCAAGAGAGCTCTGAAAAAGCGAACTTATCAGGGAAGTTTGATAAAAGTCCTTCTGATTCCCACTTACTTGGGAATTTATGTAAATTAGGAGCAGATTTGCCTAAAGCACTGCGCAGTACTCACTTCCCCTATCACAGATGGAGAGATTGCTGACATATTTTTTTTTATAAACACATTTAGGTACATGTGCATTTGTGTAGCTGCCCTAGACTATATGAAGAGGAGTACAGTGTGTGTCAAGAACTAGCTGCCCTAGACTATATGAAGGGGAGTACAGTGTGTGTCAAGAACTAGCTGCCCTAGACTATATGAAGGAGAGTACAGTGTGTGTCAAGAACTAGCTGCTCTAGACTATATGAAGGGGAGTACAGGGTGTGTCAAGAACTAGCTGCCCTAGACTATATGAAGGAGAGTACAGTGTGTGTCAAGAACTAGCTGCCCTAGACTATATGAAGGGTAGTACAGTGTGTGTCAAGAACTAGCTGCCTTAGATTATATGAAGGGGGAGTACAGTGTGTCAAAAAGCTAGCTATGTAATGCTAAAAATCCCCATCACGCAGGATGGTTAGTCATACAGAGGCACGTGATCAGTAGTCTGACATAGAGGGAATACAGAGAACATATACGGCACACATAGACACCACAAAACACCTAAACTATTGGGACCATCTCGAAGCTCTCAAAATGTACTCTCCTGGTGTGAAGAGGAGGTATCACATAATATATACATGGAAGATACTAGAGGCCTAGGATCCTAATGTGCACAGCAAAACAAAAACACAATGGAACAATATATATAGTAAGAAATGGTCAACGTTCAGAATGAACACTGAGAGAGAACTCTATCAACATCAAAGGGTCCAGACTGTTCAACACTCGCCCTCTAAACATAAGGAGGGAACTAACCGGCCTCTGGTGGTGTTCAAGAGAGAACTTGATGAACACTTTCAAAGGATACCTAATCAACCGGGCCGTAATTCATACATTTGGCTGCGAGCAGCTACATTCTCCGATAGCCTGGTTGACCAGACCAGGCCAACCAGGAGGCCTGGTCAGAGACTGGGCCGTGGGGACGTGGATCCCCGGAACCAGCAACAGGTAGAACAGGTAGGTAGCATCTACTTCACAAGTTCTTCCTCAGTATTTGTGAAAGTGTGTAAGGTCGCGGTTATTAAAGAGGACACCCGATAACTCTTGATTGATTGATTAATAAAGATTAAGCCACCCAACAGGTGGCACGGGCATGAATAGCCCGTAAGACAACTCTTCTCCTCTCCAGCCTCTTGTATAACCTCCCTTCCCCCTTCCCCCTTCTTCACCCCTCCTACCACTTCCCCCCACCTACCCCTACCCCTCCTAGCCCCCCCCACCCTCCTACCTCTCTACCCGGTAGCGAAGGGGGTTCACATTTTCCTTCTTGGCTCTGTGTGGAATATTGCAAAATTTGGTTCACTTCGCCTTTGAAGTTCTAGCTACCACTTGAACTGGACGGTATAGAGCGACATGCTCGCTTCTTGCAGGTCGGCGTTCAATTCCCGACCGTTCAAGTGGTTGGGCACCATTCCTATATACATTATCTTGAGGTTACCTTGAGGTGTTTTCGGGACTTAGCGTCCCCGCGGCCCGGTCGTCGACCAGGCCTCCTGGTTGCTGGACTGGTCAACCGGGCTGTTGGACGCAGCCTGATGTATGAGTCCCAGCCTGGTTGATCAGGTATCCTTTGGAAGTGTTTATCGAGTTCTTTCTTGATCACTGTGACGGGTCGGCCAGTTATGTCCCTTATGTGTATGTAACATTGGCTAAGACTACTGCCAACATTGTAACATTGGGTACGATAACCCAATGTAAAACCGGGTGAAATAGTCACCACTGTGACCTTCTATAATGAATACTAAACTAATAAATGTACACACTTCTTATCCTGAGTAACACTTCCCATCAGTTGCACTTGGTAACACTGTTATTGAACACTAACCCTGCAAAATAAGCTGACATATGATGGTTACACCGGATCCAAAGGTACACTAAAAAACAAGGAAATGCTACACAGGATTAAATACGCTGCCACCATCCTGCCTTTGACCACTGAGACTAAATCAAACAACGAGGCAAGAAACATTGCTTGACTTGGAGAGTACTTCTATAACTGTCATTAAATATGAGACGGTTGTCAGCCACGATACCAAAAGATTCTAAGAGGATTCAACAATTGACACAGACGGGAAATTTAACATGAGTTTATTGAGATACCAAATTATACTCAACACCACGATAATTCCTACTCTAACACTGGCAACAAGTTAAGAAATTTAGACATGGAACAAAAGTACAGAGATCACACACATTACCTTAAACAAGCCCTCTGTCTCTCCGTCCGGTGGACACTGTCTCTCCCGGCCTGTGGATGATCGTCACAGAACCGGCCTCGATCCGGGAGCACCGTACTCTCTCTCACCTCTAGCTCTACAGGCCCCTATATACACCATTACAAAAGGGGGGGGAAGATTTATTGTGATACCTACACCACGAAATAAGAGGTCGGCCACACGTGCACAAACACTCAAGAATTTATCATTAAACTTGTTTGACATTAACCATAAACTGTTTCAAGAGAGGACTTATTAATTTCGTGTGTGGCTGACCTCTGACCTGGTTAAAAGGGGGAAATCCAAGCATGTTTACACATGAGGATCTGGGGTCTACTCCCTTACCCTGTTGACAAGAGTATCGTGAAATATTACATACTTGAAACTGTGCTGAATAAGACTAACCCAGGAATTTTTAATCAACATACAAGAAAACCGGAGGTCATCTGGGCTGACCTCTTGGAGCAGACTTCCCTGGTTGAGAACTCAAGGGGGGGGGTCATGGGTGTTACATATAGTGGAAGCGTGTTGAACAGTCTCGGGCCTCTGATGTTGATAGTTCTCTCTTGAACACTGTGAGGGGTCGGCCAGTTATGTCCACTGGCAGTTATTATGTGTAGTGGAAGCGTGTTGAACAGTCTCGGGCCTCTGATGTTGATAGTTCTCTCTTGAACACTGTGAGGGGTCGGCCAGTTATGTCCCTTATGTGTAGTGGAAGCGTGTTGAACAGTCTCGGGCCTCTGATGTTGATAGTTCTCTCTTGAACACTGTGAGGGGTCTGCCAGTTATGCCCCTTATGTGTAGTGGAAGCGTGTTGAACAGTCTCGGGCCTCTGATGTTGATAGTTCTCTCTTGAACACTGTGAGGGGTCGGCCAGTTATGTCCCTTATGTGTAGTGGAAGCGTGTTGAACAGTCTCGGGCCTCTGATGTTGATAGTTCTCTCTTGAACACTGTGAGGGGTCGGCCAGTTATGTCCCTTATGTGTAATGGAAGCGTGTTGAACAGTCTCGGGCCTCTGATGTTGATAGTTCTCTCTTGAACACTGTGAGGGGTCGGCCAGTTATGTCCCTTATGTGTAGTGGAAGCGTGTTGAACAGTCTCGGGCCTCTGATGTTGATAGTTCTCTCTTGAACACTGTGAGGGGTCGGCCAGTTATGTCCCTTATGTGTAGTGGAAGCGTGTTGAACAGTCTCGGGCCTCTGATGTTGATAGTTCTCTCTTGAACACTGTGAGGGGTCGGCCAGTTATGTCCCTTATGTGTAGTGGAAGCGTGTTGAACAGTCTCGGGCCTCTGATGTTGATAGTTCTCTCTTGAACACTGTGAGGGGTTGGCCAGTTATGTCCCTTATGTGTAGTGGAAGCGTGTTGAACAGTCTCGGGCCTCTGATGTTGATAGTTCTCTCTTGAACACTGTGAGGGGTCGGCCAGTTATGTCCCTTATGTGTAGTGGAAGCGTGTTGAACAGTCTCGGGCCTCTGATGTTGATAGTTCTCTCTTGAACACTGTGAGGGGTCGGCCAGTTATGTCCCTTATGTGGAGTGGAAGCGTGTTGAACAGTCTCGGGCCTCTGATGTTGATAGTTCTCTCTTGAACACTGTGAGGGGTCGGCCAGTTATGTCCCTTATGTGTAGTGGAAGCGTGCTGAACAGTCTCGGGCCTCTGATGTTGATAGTTCTCTCTTGAACACTGTGAGGGGTCGGCCAGTTATGTCCCTTATGTGTAGTGGAAGCGTGTTGAACAGTCTCGGGCCTCTGATGTTGATAGTTCTCTCTTGAACACTGTGAGGGGTCGGCCAGTTATGTCCCTTATGTGTAGTGGAAGCGTGTTGAACAGTCTCGGGCCTCTGATGTTGATAGTTCACTCTTGAACACTGTGAGGGGTCGACCAGTTATGTCCCTTATGTGTAGTGGAAGCGTGTTGAACAGTCTCGGGCCTCTGATGTTGATAGTTCTCTCTTGAACACTGTGAGGGGTCGGCCAGTTATGTCCCTTATGTGTAGTGGAAGCGTGTTGAACAGTCTCGGGCCTCTGGTGTTGATAGTACTCTCTCAGAGTACCTTATAGTCGTAATGGCTTGGCGCTTTCCCCCTGATAACTTCCTCCCTCCCCGCCTTCCTCCTGGAAAAGTGTAATCGGTTCAGCGTGTGGGATTTATCTTTTTACCTGGAAATGTTTGATATTTTAAGCCCCTTCTGGAAAACTCTTATTTTAAGACAAGTGAATTACATATTCTGCTGTTGTAATTGTATGTATGTATTGTAATTGTATGTAATTGTATTGTAATGTAATTGTATTCTGCTGCTGTTCTTGTAGCTTAACGGAGGTACCGAAATACAGATGGAGAAGTGAGGTAACTGGAGAGAGACAACCAAGAGAGAGAGAGATATAGAGGCGAAAGGGGAGAGAGAGAGAGAGAAAAAAAGATAGGAAGAGGAGGAAGAAAGAGAGATAGATAGAGAGACAAACAGAGATAAAGATGTGAGGGGGGGGGTGGGGGGTGGGGGGTGCTGGCAGAAACGTACTGAGAGAACCCGTTTAGATAAATCCACCCCCCCCCCCTGGAGGAACCAGTGCAGGTGGGCAGAGGGTTTGAACAAATTGTTTACATGGGCTGACAAGCAGAAGGACGCCCACTGACCTCCACCTGTGTTCCTAAGTGGCTCACTTCCATACTTATATAACGCAGGAATATTTGCATATCTTTTGAACTTTTCGTGAGGTTTGTTTTGGAATGAATTGAATGATGATTTTTTTGTTTTGGAAGAATCGTTTTGCTGAGAGAGTTTACATGTGATCAGCTCTACTTCAGCAGGTAGTGCAAACTCCTGGAGTACTAGCAGCCCAGCCTCCGACCAAGGAGTACTCCTGGAGTACTCACAGTCTCAGGCCAAGGAGTACTCTGGAGTACTCACAGCCTCAGAACAAGACTCGTGATTGGTCCGAGTGGCGGGAGAAGTGGGCGGGGTTTCGACTTTTGTGGAGTGGAGTGATGGGAGGGGGAGTGGAGTGATGGGAGGGGGAGTGGAGTGATGGGAGGGGGAGTGGAGTGATGGGAGGGGGGATGGAGTGATGGGAGGGGGTGGAGTGATGGGGGGGAGTGGAGTGATGGGAGGGAGAGTGGAGTGATGGGAGAGAGAGTGGAGTGATGGGAGGGGGAGTGGAGTGATGGGAGGGGGAGTGGAGTGATGCACCACCGGCCTCCACCACCATCCCCACCAACCATCACCACCCCCCACCATCACCACCCCCACCACCACCCCCACCACCACCATCACCACCACCAGCCATAAAGCTCAAAGTTGCATATTTATTCACACACAAAAATGGTTGTTTCCCTCCGTTCTGGGACCCATGTTTACAACCGTTTCTTATTCTATTTGTTTAAACCTATCCCTTTACTGAATATAGCCTCTCCCTCTCCCTCTCT
>WNGS01033470.1:8175470-8245235 GCA_020271785.1 Procambarus virginalis
TCCCTACCCCTCCCTCTCCATCTCCTCCCGTCCTACCCTCCCTCCCTCCTTCCCTACCCCCCCCCTCCCCCTTCTATCCCGCTCTCCTTCCTTAAACTTCACACACTCTCCTCCCACATTCCCTCCCTCTCCTGTCGTCGCGGGCCTTCTATGATGTCAGCTCTCACAACAGTGTTCCAAACCCTTTACGCTAAATTAAAAGTTTGTTTTCGCATCGTGTCTTTGTTACTGGCACTCTGCCGTTACACGTAAGGGTAGTGCCTGGCAGGCATCTCTCGGTGTTCAAGAGAAAACTCGATAAACACCCCAAAGAATACCTGTCAACCAGGCTGTGAGTCATGCGTCAAGCTGTGAGCAGGCACGTTCAACAGCCTAGTTGACCAGACGAACAATCAGGAGGCCTGGTCAGAGACGGGCGTGGAGACGTTGATCCTCGGAACATTCGCAAGGTGGCCATGGGCCCCTACACTCGGTATTAACAAATATTTACAACCTGTGAGATAACTCCACTAGCTGCTTATACCCTCTGGTATCATAACCTGTACACTGCTTACAGCTGAGAGGCGGGCCCAAAGAGCCAGCGCTCAACCCCCGCCAGCACAACTACGTGAGTACAACAAGGTGAGTACTGCTCAACTTATGGCCCCTACATACTCAAAAAAGGTCTCACAGGGGGCCATGGCCCCAGTTTGGGAACCAGAACTCTGGACCTTCCCCCAGTGTCACCACTGGGGGAAGGTCCAGTGGTGGGAATGCACTTCCAACAGTGCCACCCTTCACAACCTCCCACAGTGCCACACTTCACAACCCTCCACAGTGCCACACTCACAACGTCCCACAGTTGCCACCCTCTACAACCCTCCAACAGTGCCACACTCACAAACCTTCCCCACGTGCCACCCTTCACAACCCTCCAACCAGTGCCACCACTCACAACTTTCCCACAGTGCCACCCTTCACAACCCTCCAACAGTGCCACACCCCACTCACAGTCCACCTCACCTCCAACAGTCACGCGACAACCTTCCACGTGCACCCTTCAAAAACCTCCAACATGCCACCTCACAACTTCCCACGATGCCACCTCACCCCTCCAACAGTCCACCACTCAAACCTCCCACAGTGCCACACTTCACAACCCTCCAACAGTGCCACCACGTGCACAATTCCCCGTGCACCACGGGAGGTCTAGTGATGGGAATGCACTTCCAACAGTGCCACACTCACAACCTTCCCACAGTGCCACCCTTCACGACCCTCCAACAGTGCCAGTAGAATGAGATAAAAAAGTCAGCTCCAATCACAAGTTGTAAATCTACAAGTAGCAAGAGTAACTTGAGAACCATTTGTTGTAGGCCAAGTCGGGGGGCCCAGGAGCTGACGCTCGTGCTGCAAACACCCAACCATAGGTCAATACAGATACACTGATATCTTAAGGTGATGACTTAAGTGATAGGAGAAATGTTGCCGGCTGATGAGCGAGGGTGGTAATTTTTCCACAGGTGGCAACGGGGGCCCCGTCGCGAGCAGGTGGCGACCGTCAATTTCCTGTCTGTCGTCCACAAAACTGTCCATTTTATCGTGTCGAAGCCTTCTCCTCTTACTTAGGACGCATCAGCACCTGCTTCACGCTTGGCCTCCACCCTCCATCTACTGGCTTTGTGCTATATCATATATATAATATATATATATATATATATATATATAGTATATATATATATAATATATATATAATATATATAAATATATCAACATATATAACTATATATATATAGACGTACTCTAGTAGAGATATATATACTATAGCGTCTTACTATATATCTACTATACTATACTATATAATATGATATATCTAGATAATGAGGTGATAGAGGTACTCGGATTAAAAATAGAGAAAATATATACAGTAGACTAAGACTACTGAACCAGTAGTCAAAGTTCAGTATGTTGTTGTTGTTGTTCTTATAGATTCAGCTACTGGGAACAAAAAGTTCCAAGTAGCACGGGCTATGGTGAGCCCTAACTTACCTGGCACAGGAACTGGCAAGTAGCACGGGCTATGGTGAGCCCGTAGTGGACTTACCTGGCACAGGAGCGGGGCAAGTAGCACGGGCTATGTGAGCCCGTAGTGGACTTACCTGGCACAGGAGCGGGGCAAGTAGCACGAGCTATGGTGAGCCCGTAGTGGACTTACCTGGCACAAAAGCGGGCAAGTAGCACGGGCTATGGTGAGCCCGTAACTTACCTGGCACAGGAACTGGGCAAGTAGCACGGGCTATGGTGAGCCGTAGTGGACTTACCTGGCACAGGAGCGGGGCAAGTAGCACGGGCTATGGTGAGCCCGTAGTGGACTTACCTGGCCAGGAGCGGGGCAAGTAGCACGAGCTATGGTGACCCGTAGTGGACTCCTGGCACAAAAGCGGGGCAAGTAGCACGGGCTATGGTGAGCCCGTAACTTACCTGGCACAGGAGCGGGGCAAGTAGCACGGGCTATGGTGAGCCCGTAATGGACTTACCTGGCACAGGAGCGGTGCCGTTTGTGTTAAAGTTCAGTAGACTGAGACTTCTGAACCAGAAGTTCAGTAGATTTAGACACCATAAGGGAGAGGCAACTTCAGGAATCAGAAAGAGTCAAGATTGCGTCGTGGATATACCGCCATCACCACACGAGAGGCACACATAAACTGGGTAACATCGGCAGTATATGAGACGCGGGCCTCAAATTTGAACATCATTTAAAAGTCTAAATAAGAAATTTTCAAGACAGTCTCTACAGACTATCTTGAGGTTATCTTGAGATGATTTCGGGTCTTAGCGTCCCCGCGGCCCAGTCCTCGACCAGACCTCACCCCCAGGAAGCAGCCCGTAGCAGCGGTCTAACTCCCAGATACCTATTTACTGCTAGGTACAGGGGCATCAGGGTGGAAGAAACTTTGCCCATTTGTCTCCGCCTCCACCGGGGATCGAACTCGGAATCTCAGGACTACGAATCCGAAGCGCTGTCCACCCAGCTGTCATCGCCTAACTACGATAGACTATGTTAAAATTATTCTACAATATTTTAGTCCCAGCATGGAATCCGCACCGCATCAAACACAAAACATATGAAAAACAATACAGAGGTTTGCAAAAATACCCGTGTCAGAGCTAAGAGGATTAAGCCATGAGGACAGGTTAAAGAAACTCAAGTTCATCACCTTTGAGGAGAGAAGGAATAGAGGGGACATGATTACAGCATTTAAAATACTAAAGGGAAAAGACAAGGTGGATAAAGCAGCCTCTTTAAAGTGAGAGAAAGTAGGGCAATAGGGGATAAATTGATGGTAAAAACGGAGACGAGTTGAAGAAATTGAAGTCAATAATTCAATATGAAATCCACTCTTAAAAAAAGGTTGTGGAAGCCACCTCCATGCCCAACTTTAAGTGCAGATTTGATAGAGAATTTGGAAGGCTAGTAGGCGGAGCGTCAAGACCTCACTTCCCCCGTAGTGACTGTTAGGTTAGTACCACCATCACCTCCACCACAACCACTACCACCACCACAACTACCACAACCTCAGCTTCGTGAGGTTATTTTGAAACTGGAGGACAGTTTACCCGCCGACTTAGTCATTTACATTTTAACGAGAGAGATTATTTCAGATTGGTGGCGTGTTGACGTCACCAGCAGCTGTAAACAGAGTTAGTTTGGGTGAAAAGAAATAGATGAGTGTACCCCCTAGGCCTAATGTCTACCCCTAGGCCTAATGTCTACCCCTAGGCCTAATGTCTTATATTACCCTGATGCCCCCTGTACTGTTATCCGTCTGTCTCTCGTCCCTGTCACCTCCACCTGTCTGTCTCTCGCGTCCCTGTCACCTCACCTGTCTCTCGCGTTCCCTGTCACCTCCACCTGTCTGTCTCTCGCGTTCCCTGTCACCTCCACCTGTAACATCACCCTGAACGGCAACTGCGTGTGAATAGGGTAGTCGTCCAACCCGTTCTCACACTTGCTTACAGTCATTATTGGCTTATTTAATAAGTGCATATGTGACATACTAATTGATTGTGAATATTTTAGTTTACCTTGAAAAGCTTCATAGAAAACACCGACCTCACCTAACCTTCTTAGTATGTTAAGATAAGCATCTTATTGCTTCTTATTTACAATTATTACTTAACCTATCAATAGGTTAAGTAATAAGTGTAATTAAGAAGCAGTAAGAAGCTTATCTTAACATACTAAGAAGGTTAGGTGAGGTCGGTGTTTTCTATGAAGCTGACACCCATCACCACTCGACTGTCCAGCCACCACGTTGGAATGTTTCGCAAATATGATAAAACATCGCTTCTGTTTTGGGATGTCCCTCCTGCAGTGACGTCATGGACTCTATGAAATCAAGAAAAATTGGCGGGGCTCAGGAGACAGCTGATATTGTCGTGTTGACTAGGGGGTCCCACGCTATCCGGCCAGTCGAGGGGTCCCGTCTGACCCGTCATGGGGTCCCACCCGGCCCGCCCAAGGGGTGTCCCACCCCCAGCCCAGCGACGGGGGCCGCGGCCGACAGTATTCACAACACTATTGGACATGTGGGCTCTGCTATGAATGCTCTGAGTGATCTATCTTATCCCCGAGGGCTCTCACAGTCAGAGATATTGCAGGAGGGAGGGACACGCCGCCGGCGGCAGCCTCACACAGCAACAACCAATGCTATTTGTCCTCACATGTTCCAGTCGTCGAGAAATAATACAACAAATATTTACTACGTATTAGTGAGCTTTTTGGGGGAGTGGTTGGTTACTTTGAGGTGTTTTCGGGGCTTAGCATGCCCGCGGCCCGGTCGTCGACCAGGCCTCTTGGTTACTGGACTGGTCGATCAGGCCTCCTGGTTGCTAGACTGGTCGACCAGGCCTCCTGGTTGCTGGACTGGTCGACCAGGCCTCCTGGTTGCTGGACTGGTCGACCAGGCCTCCTGGTTGCTAGACTGGTCGACCAGGCCTCCTGGTTGCTGGTCCCCAGTCACCCCCTCCCTGGTTACTGGAGTGGTCGACCAGGCCTCCTGGTTGCTGGAGTGGTCGACCAGGCCTCCTGGTCGACCATGGGGGGGGGATCTTTATAATACTGCATTTATGTACTCACTTATGTAAGATTACAGTGGAGACTGTATTAACTTGTGTTATCCTTATTTCTATAAACAGTTGCTTAGTTCCTTGGCTGTAGCTATCTGGTGTAGGTTATTAGGGTACCAGGAGGCCCGGTCGAGAACCGGGCCGGGGGACGTTGAACCCTGAAATCACCGCAAGGTCGGTTACATGGGTACATATTCGACTGAAACAGGCAGCTCCTATTTTTTTATCCACCTAAACCCATTTATCTATATATCTTACCTACGCTTGAAACAATCTAGCGATTCCAACCTGGACTCTATAATCTAAAAGGGTTCTAACAAGAGCAAGATAACACTACAGAGCAAGATTTCTTCAGAGCAAGATAAAGCTGTAGTGTAATAATATTTTTTTTTATCTTTTTAAGAAAATACAATATAAATCAAATATACAAAGTTTTACAAGGCAATTATACATTACAATTCTTAGTGAACAAGTTTTCCATTAGTACAGAATATAGATGTCTGATAAAGATTAAGCCACCCAAGAGGTGGCACGGGCATGAATAGCCCGTAAATAGATGTCTTGTTGCTGTCGCTTCTAGAAATTAATCCCAGTATTTTATTTGACTTATCCGTAGATTTATGCATTGACTTTTTGGCTAAAGATCCCTGCTGCTCATGACTCCTACATCTTTCTCGTATTCAGATTTCGTAATTTCATGATCCAGCTGTTTCTGGGATGTTTATTACTGATATCTATTACTACCTAAGCTTAGAACCCTACACTGTCAGCACTCACTCCCTCCACCCATCGTTCGTTGGTGTGTTGATGTATAACGCCGCGCTGACAGTCTCCATTTGGGAACTGTCAGCCCCAACGAACTGAATATATAGACAAGACAACATCCCTTGTCAGGCTCCTAATAAAGCGCAAGCAGCAGGGGGCCCTGTTAAGGAACATATTGTCTCTGAACATAACCAGAGATATCCTGATGTGAGGTCGATCTCGAACCCATTGTTGATGTGACGACTGTATTGAATTTTGTAACTAGCTCATCAAGATGTAACTTGCTTAGCTAAATGAATTGTGGGGGTTCAGTCCATGAGCCCATTATGTGCTCTGTACCCCTTTCCACTACCGCCCACAAGATGGTATGGGGGTCATAATAATGAACTAAACTAAAACTCCCGATGAACACAAAAATAAGCGACAGATACACCGACAACAAAAGACTGGCCATCCACCTTGTCCTCCAAATAGCACGTCGCATTTTGACGTACGCTTTACAGAAGGCCAAAAACTGCCCTATAAGAAACTGGTAACAGCTCGCTAACGTTTTCTGTTCAGTCCTCTGGTAGGTTAGGATAGGGCACTTTGATACGCTAGTTTCTTGGAACTGGGATCGGGCTGCGACATCAGAGCATAAGAAATATTGCCGGAACAACCGTGGACATCTTTCAAGAGGAAACTAGATTTATTCCTCCAAGGAGTGCCGGACCAACCGCTGTGGTGGTATGTGAGCCTGCGGGCCGCTCCAAGCAACAGCCTAGTGGACCAAACTCTCACAAGTCAAGCCTGGCCTCGGGCCGGGCTTGGGGAGTAGAGAACTCCCAAAACCCATCAACCAGGTATCAGTGAGACATTATACATCAAGCAGACCAAGCCATCTATCACCACCCAACTAGCACCAAATTACACTCTACCATCTTGGAGATATATGACGGAACACACTGCTCCAGCCATCATGAAGACATAGGAGAGTGGGAAGATGCAGTGTCCCTTAAGCGAGGTGCTTCACCTTCGATTGATTGATTGATAAAGATTAAGCCACCCAAGAGGTGGCACGGGCATGAATAGCCCGTAAGTTCACCTTCACTTCATCCTTGGCTATAATAGCCGCAGCTAGAAACTTTGTAACCTTACGGGCTATTCATGCCTGTGCCACCTCATGGGTTACCTTGAGGTTACCTTGAGGTGCTTCCGGGGCTTAGCGTCCCCGCGCCGTGGCTTAATCTTCATTATCAATCTTTGCAACCATTCGAACTCTACCTTTGATTATGCTAACAAGAGTTAACGAAATGTATCTCTTAGCATCAGTCTCAAAATCAAATAGTAAAATTAACTTTGGAGAGTTAATTTTTCAACTTCCTTCTCAAGTGAAGAGAAATAAGGGCAATCGAGAGATCCGCGCTAGAACCATTGTCTCACCCTTTCTCTCACATTCAATAGTACACATGCCCACAAAAAGACTGCTACTAATATATATATATATATATATATATATATATATATATATATATATATATACAATATATAAATAGAACTATCTGTTGAGGTTGGAGGGGGAGGAAAATAGGGTGGTGGCGAAAATGGGGAGATGCCAGTTGACGAGAGGAAATACAATGTGGGAAGAGGGAAAATGGAGACAGGTGGAATGGGGAAGGAGGAGAGAGGGGGAGAGAGACAGATTGTTCCGGAAACTGTCGGATACCCCCTCGTAATATATATATAATATATGTCGTACCTAGTAGCCAGAACTCACTTTTGGCCTACTATGCAAGGCCCCTTTGCCTAATAAGCGAAGTTTTCCTGAATTATATATTTTCTCTAATTTTTTCTTATGAAATGATAAAGCTACCCATTTCATTATTTCTGAGGTAAATTTTTTTTTATTGGAGTTAAAATTAATGTAGATATATGACCGAACCTACCAACCTACCTAACCTAACCTAACCAACCCTACCTAACCTAACCTAACCTCTCTTTATAGGTAGGTTTGGTTAGGTAGCCGAAAAAGTTAGTTAGGTTAGTTAGGTAGTCGAAAAAACATTTAATTCATGAAACTTGGCCTATTAGGCAAATTGGGCCTTGCATAGTAGGCTGAGAAGTGCGTTCTGGCTACTAGGTACGACATATCTATATATTATATATATATAATATATATATATTAGATATATATATATATACATATATATATAATAATTATATATATAGTATATATATATATATATGTATATAGTATATATATATGTATGTGTTGTGTGTGGTGGGCGCGCGCCACCCAGAAGTGGTACCACCTCTGCTGCAGTTGTGGAGACCTTTAGCCTCAGAGAAAAAAATAACGAGCATTCAAAGAAAAATCACATCGTTTGACTGGTACAAGTGTTTGCTTGACGCTGCAGCAGTGACACGGGGTGGGGGGGGGGTGTTCAAGCGAATTGGGACACTGGGCGTGAGGGACACTCGGGCTACGTCCTAATATGTACCGGGGCCCTGGAGGGTACACACACCAACACACACACACACACACCCACACACACACACACACACACAACACACACACACAGTGTGTGTCATGTCATAGTAGTTAACAGGTGGAATGCATTAGGCAGTGATGTGATGGAGGCTGACTCCATACACAGTTTAAATGTAGATATGATAGAGCCCAGTAGGCTCAGGAACCTGTACACCTGTTGATTGGCAGTTGAGAGGCGGGACCAAAGAGCCAGAGCTCAACCCCCGCAGGCACACTTAGGTGAGTACACACACTGGGGGATACCTGATGCTACCAAGCTATGGTGACTGATCTTCCTGCTAGCCAACTAACTATGGTGACTGATCTTCCTGCTAGCCAACTCACTATGGTGACAAGTCACTATTCTTGACTCATCTTGCTCCCTGCATCCCGCAGCCAAGTTTTGCCACTGGGACGAGACTGGGATTCCTAAGTACTGTTCCTATTTATTTTCTACTTTTACTAAAGTTGAGCTAGACGGCGGCGGCGTCACCGCAGCCATGACAAGTCACAATACACTCGCCATTTGATTGATTGATGAAGATTAAACCACCCAAAAGGTGGCAAGGGCATGAATAGCCCGTAAGTGGTGGCCCTTTTGAGCCATTATCAGTATCAATAGCTGATACTGGAGATCTGTGGAGGTGCGACTGCACCCTACGTGACGGAAGATGTCTCCCGTGACTCGCCATTTGTTGTTATAGATTCAGCTACTCGGAACAAGTTCCAAGTAGCACGGGCTATGGTGAGCCCGTAACTTACCTGGCACAGGAGCTGGGCAAGAAGCACGGGCTATGGTGAGCCCGTAACTTACCTGGCACAGGAGCGGGGCAAGAAGCACGGGCTATGGTGAGCCTCGTGGACAGGAGATGTCTCCCGTGGACTCGCCATTTGTACAGATGTGGTTTATATAGCTCAGAGTAAATGGGTCACATGGAAGAGCAGGTATACATGTTAAACAGGACCTTGTATGCATGGAGCACATAAGCTCTACTAATGAGGGAGAAGATTTACGTGGAATCATATTTGATCAAATAAACCTACTTATTATTCTAATATACAGATGCAACAGATAAGGAATTCCCTGAGCAGATAAATAAAATGGAGAATGGCTTACATGTCATATATAGTTTACAAAAAAAAACATCGCCAGATAATACGTTACTCTAAGACTTATATATATATATATATATATATATATATATATATATATATATATATATATTTATATATATATATATATATATATATATATATATATATATATATATATTTACTATATATATTTACGGAACTATTTACTCTTCCCACAATGAGAGTAAGGACAAGACCAGAACATAACGATGCCAACACAGAAGACAATGTTCAACATAACAGGCCAATTATACTGGATTAATCTTTGTACGCAGATGCCAGCTGCCTCGTATGGGCCAATAGGCCTTCTGCGGTTACCTCTATTCTTATGTTCATATGTTTCACCCCATTTATCCCTTATGTATCCCCTATGTTTTCACCTTTATTGTCTTATCACCTGACCCAGTGCGGGTATATAATCAAACCACATTGTAACATTTCCTCACTTGAGAATGAACCATGGAGGTTCGAAACGTTGTGCAAATTGTTTAAATAAGTGTAATACATTCTATAGTAATCCACATCTTTTCTTCACCCAGAAATTACGAAAATGAGTTTTGGAGAACTCCTATTTCAGCTAAGCCCTGATGCTAAGAAAATAGTTAGAGGGATAGAAGCCCTAAATCAGAAGATAGTAAATACAGAATATGCGGTCATATTCAATGAGACATATATATATATATATATATATATATATACATATATATATATATATATATATATATATATATATATATATATATACTTAAATCTACCTAGTTTAAGATGGTGACTACCTTACCTTGAGGTGCTTCCGGGGCTCAGCGTCCTCGCGGCCCGGTCGTCGACCAGGCCTAAACAAACTAGACTAGACTAAGGCCTAGACTTACAAACAGTAACGTTTTAAAGTCATTAATCATCTCTATAAATCATTTAAAATCACAACTGAACCTGCAAACAAGTCATATATGAAGGTGCACACATTTATTTAGTCAAGAATATGTTGGTGTAAATCTGAATATGCCAAAAGAAATTGGTATTTGGAATGTGCATTTTTTTTTTAATTATTTTCTACCGCAGACGTGGCCACACATTTACAATGCTAACCAGCATATATACATTTTCTTCTGTCCTCAATGGACAGGGTTAGAGATGTGTTAAACATATAGTTCAGGGATTTATTGAACAATCAACCACAGAAGGTGATTCGGTGCTTTTATATAGAAATTCTTCTCCAAATAAACAGAAATTAATTTTAATATTAAATCTACATAAAAAATAGGAACAAGATACCTTTCTCTCTCTATTATCATCAGAAGATGCTGTGGTTCACTTGAAATGTCTAATAAACATAATACTGTACTTAAAATTAACAGAAAATCAACCTGAAAATCAACCAACTTATATTGAATTTTGTAACTAGCTCATCAAGATTGTAACTTGCTTACCTAAATGAATTGTGAAGTTCAGTCCCTGAGCCCATTATGTGCCTCTGTAACCCTTTCCACTACCGCCCACAAGATGGGTATGGGGTGCATAATAAATGAACTAAACTAACTAATCAAGCTGGAAGTAACCAACCACACGCAGGTCAGAGAACCATTTAGATAGTGTAAAGATCTTTCGCTTAACCAGCAGGCGAATGGGAGGGAAAATAATCTAGGTCCATTGATGATGATATTTCTAGATGATGGTATCTAGGTATTTCTTCAAGAACAATGAAGAAATAATCAGGAACATTACAGGTGACCAGACCACACACTAGAAGATGAAGGGACGACGACGTTTCGGCTCGTCCTGGACCATTCTCAAGTCGATTGTGATTGAATGGTCCGTCCTGGACCATTCTCAAGTCGATTGTGATTGAATGGTCCGTCCTGGACCATTCTCAAGTCGATTGTGATTGAATGGTCCGTCCTGGACCATTCTCAAGTCGATTGTGATTGAATGGTCCGTCCTGGACCATTCTCAAGTCGATTGTGATTGAATGGTCCGTCCTGGACCATTCTCAAGTCGATTGTGATTGAATGGTCCGTCCTGGACCATTCTCAAGTCGATTGTGATTGAATGGTCCGTCCTGGACCATTCTTAAGTCGATTCAACTTACTTTAGCCACGTTATTGTGACTCCTCGCCTGCACAGGAACATTACAAATCTCAGATACTGCGTACTCAGATTACGAGCTTATTGAAGTCCAAAAAAGGATTAACAAGCGAGAAGGGTTATTCAATAAATTCAAGTTTAACTGTAAGAAGGAAGATCGAGCGAGGAAACCTTGAACAATACCACCTCGTCCAACCACTTGCGCAAGACGGTAGAGCGACGGTCTCGCTTCAATGCAAGTCGGCGTTCAATCCCCGACCGTCGGGATTTTACTCTTTTTACGGATTATTTCTTTCATTATTCTTTCCTCTTTTATATATTACTAGAACATATAAAAGAGGAAACAGGTGGGAAACTCTCCCACCTGTCAACTCCTGGGAGGCAACCCTCCCACCTGTCAACCACTGGGAGGCACCTCTCCCACCTGTCAACCACTGGGAGGCAACTCTCCCACCTGTCAACCACTGGGAGGCAACCCTCCCACCTGTCAACCACTGGGAGGCAACCCTCCCACCTGTCAACCACTGGGAGGCACCTCTCCCACCTGTCAACCACTGGGAGGAAACTCTCCCACCTGTCAACCCCTGGGAGGCAACCCTCCCACCTGTCAACCCCTGGGAGGAAACTCTCCCACCTGTCAACCCCTGGGAGGCAACCCTCCCACCTGTCAACCCTGGGAGGAAACTCTCCCACCTGTCAACCCCTGGGAGGCAACTCTCCACCTGTCAACCACTGGGAGGCAACTCTCCCACCTGTCAACCACTGGGAGGAAACCCTCCCACCTGTCAACCACTGGGAGGCAACTCTCCCACCTGTCAACCACTGGAGGAAACCCTCCCACCTGTCAACCCCTGGGAGGCAACCCTCCCACCTGTCAACCACTGGGAGGAAACTCTCTCACCTGTCAACCACTGGGAGGCAACCCTCCCACCTGTCAACCCCTGGGAGGCAACCCTCCCACCTGTCAACCACTGGGAGGAAACTCTCTCACCTGTCAACCCCTGGGAGGCAACCTCCCACCTGTCAACCCCTGGGAGGCAACCCTCCCACCTTCAACCCTGGGAGGAAACTCTCCACCTGTCAACCCCTGGGAGGAAACTCTCCCACCTGTCAACCCCTGGGAGGGAACCCTCCCACCTGTCAACCCCTGGAAGGAACCATTCCTTCAACCCCAAAAAAGAAAATAATAGACCATTCCACTGCTTCTTTCCAACTCATTACGTTTTTAACTTTTTTTCTGGAGCAGGAGATAGGCTCCTGTTGAGGCTCCGCCTGAGGGATAGCTGGGTCTCTCTCTCTCTCTCTCTCTCTCTCTCTCTCTCTCTCTCTCTCTCTTCTCTCTCTCTCTCTCTCTCCTCTCTCTCGCTCTCTCTCTGCACTCACTAGTTCTGCTTAATATAACTGTCTTTTAGTGTGCTATTGCACTCTCACTTTCAATGGCTATTTTGCACTGCCTTTGCACAGTTTGTTAATCATTAACTAATTATTCCCTCAGATTATTAATCCTTAACTAATTACTCCCCAACAATGTTAATCCTTAACTAATTACACCCCAAACAATGTTAATCCTAAATAATTACTTCCTCAAAATGCTAATCCTTAACGAATGTTGAGTTAGTTTCGAGAATCAGTGTCCGCGTGGTCTCCTTACGGCCCCCCCCCTCCCCCATCCCCTCCCCCCTCCCTCCCCCCTGTTTGATGGCCTGGTCAATCAGGCTGTTAGACGCCGCTGCAACGTAGTCACATGTACGCGTCACAGCCTAGTTGATCACGTGTCTCCTGTGTTTAGGAAATTCAGGATTCGGGAATTCAGGAAAGTGTTTGAGGAAGTTTCTAATTTTAACATCGTGAGAGTTGGGCTAGTTATTCCCTTATCTATTGACTGGTGAAATATTGCAGTTACACACAGTAGTTAGTACTTCAGTGAGAAATTGCCCCATCCGAGTAAGATTGTACAAATCAAGTCGGTGGCTGAGCGGACAGAATACTGGACGCGTGATCCTGTGGTCCCGGGTTCGATCCCGGGCGCCGGGAGAAACAAAGGGCAGAGAGTTTCTTCACCTTGATGCCCCTGTTACCTAGCAGTAAATAGGTACTGGGAGTTAGTCAGCTGTCACGGGCTGCTTCTGGGGGTGGAGGCAGGCCTGGTCGAGGACCGGGCCGCGGGGACACTAAGCCCCGAAATCATCTCAAGATAACCTCTCAAGATATCAATCAAGAGCCTCGTAGTGCCCCTAATATTTCCTTCCTCGAGAATGCAACTTTCGTGTCACGCACGGAACTGTCCTCCTTCCTCCTGTCCATGGCAGTGTACCATTGAGTGATTCCCAGTTGCAGTGGCTTGGTGTGGAGTGGAGGAGGAGCAGCCAAGGTGGGCCCCGTCTCAAGGGACCGTCCAGATTACACCCTGGAGACGGCGTCATCCCTCGGAACAAAAGGCCTGTAATATTTATATGGGGCTGGGACCTGCCGCCACGCTGCTCCTAGGAGGCGTGAGCCCTCTATCAGAGATCAATAGAGGAGAAGGGACCTCCCTGGGGGATTGATTATATGCATCTAGCTGGCTGGTTCGTGTGGTTATGTGTGAGTACTTACTTAGTTGTGCTTGCGGGGGTTGAGCTTAGGCGCTTTGGTCCCGCCTCTCAACCGTCAATCTACTGGTGTATAGATTTCTGAGCTTCTCGAGCTATGCTGTATCTTCATTTGAAACTGTGTAGTGTGTGTGTGTGTGTTATGTCTTATGGCATTTCCTGTGTTATGTCTTTGGAGTTATGACCCCAGGCGGTTTCTACGACTTGCAACTTGTCCTCACACTAGGCTGGCTAAAGCAGCGGCCGTCCTCCCCAGACGCACTCATCAATTTTAACATATCGTATATTAAAACTTGCTTTGTTCTCATATATAAATAATATTATTATACATAAAAATTCAATATAGTTAGGCGTTACCTTGAGATGCTTCCGGGGCTTAGCGTCCCCACGGCCCGGTCGTCGACCAGGCCGCCTGGTTGCTGGACTGATCAACCAGGCTGTTTGACAACAACTTGGAGGCCTGGCGTAGGTTAGGTTAGGTATTTAGGTTCTGTTAACGATTATTTGTATTTGAAGTACGTGGGTGAAGCATTTATAAAATTGTGGTTCGAACAGAGGACGTGAGTGAAGTACTTGTTCCGGAAGTGTTCGGACGTCATCAGTTGTGAGTCGTGAGTAAACAGCTTTTCATTCATAAACAGGGGGTTTGGCGGCTGGATTAACGAGCTTGGATCTTTATATGCGAGGACAGGCTGAGACTTGTGCCTTGACTTGTGAAAAGCAAAGGTACAATGGGTATTCTTGAGAGAGAGAACTCTATCAACATCAAGGGAGCCCCCAAGACTTTTCAACATGCTCCGTCTTCACATAAGATGCATAACTGACCGACCTCTCACAGTGTTCAAAAGAGAACTAGATAAGTAAGTAATTATCAAAAGAAAGCACTCTTCTGAAATCGGAAGCAAGTTCAAGTATGTTTATTGAGACAAGAAAGAAATACATTTCAAAGGGATAGAGTAACTTAGGCTGTTTCTACCCCCCCCCCCCCTTGAAATCGGAAGCATATGTCAGACTTCGAGCAGCTAGGCGGGCCTATCGTAAAATCCTGGTTGGGCTCCAGTTCCGGCCTCCAAACCTCGTTTACCTCCCAGTGAATTCAGTAGAGCTCTGGGTTGACAGGCGTTTTGTCCGGTCGTGGCTGAGTGGGTTAAACGCCGGTTCAAGTTCAATAATTTTATTGTATTTTACGGGGCTAATCACCTTGTTATTATGGCGTCAGAAAATTTATCAACGACTTGTGTTTCCTAGCGTTTTCCTCACTTCATTTATGAGGGCCAAGTGTGTTCCTATAGCGGCCAAGTGTGTTCCTATAGTGGCCAAGTGCATTCCTATAGCGGCCATGTGTGTTCCTATAGCGGCCATGTGTGTTCCTATAGTGGCCAAGTGCGTTCCTATAGCGGCCAAGTGCGTTCCTATAGTGGCCAAGTGCGTTCCTATAGTGACCAGGTGCGTTCCTATAGTGGCCAAGTGCGTTCCTATAGTGGCCAGGTGCGTTCCTATAGTGGCCAGGTGCGTTCCTATAGTGGCCAGGTGCGTTCCTATAGTGGCCAGGTGCGTTCCTATAGTGGCCAAGTGCGTTCCTATAGTGGCCAGGTGCGTTCCTATAGTGGCCAGGTGCGTTCCTATAGTGGCCAGGTGCGTTTCTATAGTGGCCAAGTGCGTTCCTATAGTGGCCAGGTGCGTTCCTATAGTGGCCAGGTGCGTTCCTATAGTGGCCAGGTGCGTTCCTATAGTGGCCAAGTGTGTTTCCTGATAAATACACGAATATTCACAGTAATACACGAATATGTAACAGAGACTGTTACAGTCTCCGTGGTGTAGTGGTAAGACACTCGCCTGGCGTTCCGCGAGCGCTATGTCATGGGTTCGTATCCTGGTCGGGGAGAATTTACTGGGCGCAATTCCTTAACTGTAGCCTCTGTTTAACGCAACAGTAAAATGTGTACTTGGACGAAAAAACGATTCTTCGCGGCGGGGATCGTATTCCAGGGACCTGCCCGAAACGCTTCGCGTACTAGTGGCTGTACAAGAATGTAACAACTCTTGTATATATCTCAAAAAAAATATATATATATAATTTAATGTTTACCTGTTGACGGCTTGTACTGTCCTTGTTGGCGGACTGTTTCCTAAGAGAAGTCCCGGATCAGCCGGGCTGTGGTGGGTATGTGGCTCTGCGGGCCGCTCCAAGCAACAGCCTGGTGGACCAAGCTCTCACAAGTCAAGCCTGGCCTCGGGCCGGGCTTGGGGAGTAGAAGAACTCCCAGAACCCCATCAACCAGGTATCAACCAGGTATCAACCAGGCTTCGAGAACAGTTACCCTTGCGCAGCCTGATCTGAGGTCAGCCTTCACTAGTCTGTGAGACTGTTGGTCTTCGTAGCCCGAAGGTCCACATCGCCATCACAGTCAGGTTGATCCGGGAAGTTCAAGAGAAGCTTGTCTATTTCTATCTTGAATCCGACATTTCTTATATTTGATGGCTTATATAGTTCTTATATAGTTCTTATATATTTCTTCAATCATTACAAAGATTGAAGAGTCGTGGGTCTCTAATGTTTATTGACAATGTTACCGTACTATATTTCATTAATATATATATATATATATATATATATATATATATATATATATATATATATATATATATATATATATATATATATATATATATATATATATATATATACATACACATACATACAAATGGAATTGTAAGACTAGTAAGTCAAAGAGAGGAGGCTTTTAAATATTCTTCTGCTCCGAATATTTTAACAATATTGGACTGAAGAGTTCACTCGACGTTCGGTCTTGCATTTAGATTCAGACTCTATTCAAACGTATATATGGAATTTCCACGATTTTCTTGTCATGCAAATTCCAGAAGGAAAGCGTCGGGCAACTGGACAGCCTTTTCCAAAGGCTGTGTGGTCAGCCCTTCGGACTTTAAGACTAGTGCGTTCCAGTTTATTGTTGTGGCTTTTGATTTCCATGCCGTTTCCTCTTCGTCCGTTTGTGTCGTGATGGGCTGCTTCTGTCCTTGTTGGTGGCTGCTACTGTTCTTGCTGGCGGCTGCTACTGTCCTTGCTGAGACTGCTACTGTTCTTGCTGGCGGCTGCTACTGTTCTTGTCGGAGGCTGCTACTGTCCTTGTCGGAGGCTGCTTGCGTGTATATGGCGGGTGGTGAACCATGCCTGGTATCTGGCGTCCACATTGAGTGCTCTTTTATCCCCCCGCTAATTAGGGTCGTATATCACGCTAGATAATTGCCGCCACGAATTCTAGTCACGGAGTGAGGCTAGGAGGTGGTCCAGCAGCCTACCTCTCCCCCCCCCCACCCCTCCCTAACACATTATCTTGGAGAAGGCCGAGAGAAAGTATGAGATAACCTCTCATTATCAATATGGTAGAGGAGGGAGGGAGAGAGGTATCTTGAGGTTATCTTGAGATGATTTCGGGGCTTTTTAGTGTCCCCGCGGCCCGGTCCTCGACCAGGCCTCCACCCCCAGGAAGCAGCCCGTGACAGCTGACTAACAAAGCTGGCTAAGGAAAGCCAGAAAGCGATCCAACGTAGAAAGAGAACGCAGAAGACACTATAAACGCAGGAAAAGAATAACGGAACTGCTTATGCAGACACGAATTTCCCGTCAAGAAGGAATAATTTAAATAGGGAGATTGAAGAAATCGAGCGGAAATTGAAACACTCATATGAAACTGAAGAAAGGCAGTTAGAACAGAAAGCAATTCAGGAAATAAAGAAAAATCCAAAATACTTCTTCACATATGCGAAATCAAAAGCAAAAACTACTGCCAGTATTGGACCTATTCGTACAAGTGAAGGTTCATACACGGAGGATGACAAAGAAATTAGTGAAATCCTAAAAAAGCAGTATGAGGACATGTTTAGCACTCCAATAAACAACATGAAAGTAGAAGATCCAGACAATTTCTTTATGCGGGATATCCAAACCCCTGTAAATATAACTGATATCAACACGAGCGCACTAAATTTTGAAAGAGAAATTGAAAACATGCCCATGCACTCGGCCCCAGGTCCAGACTCATGGAATTCAATATTTATAAAGAAATGCAAAGTGCCGGTAGCACAGGCACTCAGTATAGTGTGGAGGAAGAGCTTGGACACGGGGGAGATACCAGATGCACTTAAAGTAGCAGACATAGCCCCTCTACACAAGGGAGGGAGCAAAGCATTGGCAAAGAATTATAGACCAGTTGCACTAACATCGCACATAATAAAAGTATTTGAGAGAGTGATTAGGAGTCAGGTCACCAATTTCATGGAGACCAATGACCTTCACAACCCAGGCCAACATGGATTTCGAGCGGGAAGATCGTGCCTCTCACAGCTACTTGAGCACTACGATAAAGTCACTGAGGCATTAGAAGAAAAACAGAATGCTGATGTGATATACACGGACTTCGCAAAGGCTTTCGATAAATGTGACCATGGCGTGATAGCACACAAAATGAAGTCAATGGGAATAACCGGTAAAGTAGGACGCTGGATACTCAGTTTTCTGTCAAACAGGACTCAGCGAGTAACGGTCAACCATATAAAATCTAGTCCAAGTGCAGTTAAAAGCTCTGTACCTCAGGGTACAGTCCTTGCACCGCTGCTTTTCCTTATTCTCATATCAGATATAGACAAAAATACAAGTCACAGCTTCGTATCATCCTTTGCAGACGACACAAAAATCAGTATGAAAATTACCTCGGCTGAAGACATTGAAAAACTTCAAGCTGATATTAATAAAGTTTTCGACTGGGCATCAGAAAATAATATGATGTTTAACAGTGACAAATTCCAGGTACTCAGGTACGGTAAAAATGAGGACCTTAAACATAATACAGGGTACAAAACACAATCAAATGTGCCCATAGTAGGAAACAACATGTAAAGGATTTGGGAATAATGATGTCTGACGACCTAACGTTTAGGGAGCATAACCAAGCAAATATTGCGACAGCCAGAAAAATGATAGGATGGATTACGAGAACTTTCAAATCCAGGGATCCCATCACAATGCTTGTACTCTTCAAGTCACTTGTGCTGTCCCGTCTTGAGTACTGTTCAGTACTCACTTCCCCCTTAGAGCAGGAGAGATTGCTGAAATAGAGGGAATACAGAGAACATATACGGCACGCATAGACGCGATAAAGCACCTAAATTATTGGGATCGTCTCAAAGCTCTCCAAATGTACTCACTAGAAAGAAGACGAGAGAGATATCAAATAATATACACCTGGAAGATACTGGAGGGCCAGGTCCCAAATCTACACAGTAAAATAACAACGTACTGGAGTGAACGATATGGAAGAAAATGCAGAATAGAACCAGTGAAGAGCAGGGGTGCCATAGGCACAATCAGAGAACACTGTATAAACATCAGAGGTCCGCGGTTGTTCAACGTCCTCCCAGCAAGCATAAGAAATATTGCCGGAACAACCGTGGACATCTTCAAGAGGAAACTAGATTTATTCCTCCAAGGAGTTCCGGACCAGCCGGGCTGTGGTGGGTATGTGGGCCTGCGGGCCGCTCCAAGCAACAGCCTAGTGGACCAAACTCTCACAAGTCAAGCCTGGCCTCGGGCCGGGCTTGGGGAGTAGAAGAACTCCCAGAACCCCATCAACCAGGTATCAACCAGGTATCAACACCCAGGTACCTATTTTACTGCTAGGTAACAGGGGCATAGGGTGAAAGAAACTCTGCCCATTGTTTCTCGCCGGCGCCTGGGATCGAACCCAGGACCACAAGATCACAAGTCCAGCGTGCTGTCCGCTCGGCCGACCGGCTCCCCCTCCCAGAGAGGGAGCGAACATTTGGAGGTCATCTTCCACAAAACACTGGATGGATTATGAGAACGTCCAAATCCAGAGATTAATACTTGTTAATTCACTGGTGCTGCACTACGGGCTCACCATAGACCGTGCTAGTTGGAACTTTGTTCCAGGTAGCGAATCTTTAACAACATGGTGCTGCTGTTCCGTCTTGAGTACTGCTCAGTACTCACTTCCCACTTCAGAGCAGGAGAGATGGCTGAAATAGAGGGAATACAGAGAAAATATACGGCACGCATAGACGCCATGAAACACACAAATTACTGAGACCGTCGCACAGCACCGCTCCTGTGCCAGGTAAGTCCACTATGGGCTCACCGTAGCCCGTGCTACTTGCACCGCTCCTGTCAGGTAAGTCCACTACGGGCTCACCATAGCCCGTGCTACTTGGAACTTGTTCGGAGTAGCTTAATCTATAACAACAACAACAACGTCGCACAGCTCTCAAAATGTACTCTCTGGAAAGGAGACAAAAAGAGGTATCAAATAATATATACATGGAAGATACTGGGGGTCAGGTACCAGATNCGAAGACTTGATAAGTAACCCCCTACTCATTGCATCTGAGTGCCGGACCAACCAGGCTGTAGTGGGTATGTGGGCCTGCGGACCGCTCCAAGCAACAGCCTGTTGGACCAAACTCTCACAATTCAAGCCTGGCCTCGGGCCGGGCTTGGGGAGTAGAAGAACTCCCAGAACCACATCAAGCAAGGTACACGGCAGGCTGTAATAATTGTAAATTATATCACCCCAGAAAATTATATATATAAATTATATGCCGCTCTTGCAGCAAAAATACTCACCTAGAAACAAGAGGACGCGGGGGGAGGGAGGAATGATTGAATGATGTTCCAAAGAACATGTCTACAATTCTTACAGTACTGGATAGAAAGAAGACGAGGATTACTCAAGAATAATCTTACCGCTGCCAACACTTTTCCTGAATTCCGGGTAAATTAAGCTAATTGACTCGGGAGAAAACCAGTCAACTTGTAATTGGGGGACTTTAATATTTTGAATACAGGATGGCTGGAATCCCAGTTGGGTGAGTGCGGAGCAAGACTAGTAACTGTGTGACTCACCATAGATGTAAAGTGCCTTATATAGTGACTGTTGTGAGCCTCTTGTTGAATCACTGAGTATATATATATATATATATATATATATATATATATATATATATATATATATATATATATATATATATATATATATATATATATATATATATATGTGTGTGTGTGTGTACATGTATATATAACATTAATAATTGTGTAACTAGTGTCCAAAGATTATTATTTACTTAGCTAAACGAACTAGGGAGTTCAGTTCCTGAACCGACTATGTGCCTGTGTAACCCTTTACACTACCACCCACGGGATGGTAATGAGGTGTATAATACAGAAAGAAATTGAATTGAATTGCTGGAATTCCTTTAAAAAGTTTCTTAACTCAAGACAAAGGGGAAGATTAGTACATAAAGAAACTTGTAGAAACACAGGAGACTTACGAAACACTCCAAACTACGATAAGAATAACTGAGGGAAAAATATATATTAAAATACACTAGAGAATTAAGGAAACACCTTTATTTAATAAAATGCACGAATTACTTAATCCCGAACTAAATCAACTTTCCCATCCTGAGAGGCAAATGGGGGGAATAAATGGGAATACAAAATTGTACAAGAACTCACACAGCATTCAAGTTGAAGTAAACTTATTGAGAAAATAAAGTACATCTCAAAAGGATAGAGTAGGTTAGGTTAGGCTTCATTACACACAGAGATCACAATAACGTGATGCATCAATGAGCAAATCCACAAGGGCCGTGACGAGGATTCGAACCTGTGTCCGGGAGCATCCCAGACATTGCCTTAATCGACTGAGCTACGACAGGGTTAAAAGATTTTTAACCCTGGTTTCAACTCTTTTTAACCCTGTCGTAGCTCAGTCGATTAAGGCAGTGTCTGGGATGCTCCCGGACGCAGGTTCGAATCCTCGTCACGGCCCTTGTGTGGATTTGTTCATTTAATGCATCACGTTAGTGTGATCTCTGTGTGTAAGTGCCATTCTAATTGTTTCACTTCATTACCACAGCTAATTACTGTGCTCTTGGCCAATTAAAGGGACTGAATCTTTGGCTCTCAAATGAAGGATGATTACATGTACAGTATCCCAAGGCAAGTTGTTAATAAGTGCAGGCGATGAGTCACAATAACGTGGCTAAAGTATGTTGACCAGACCACACACTAGAACGTGAAGGGATGACGACGTTTCGGTCCGTCCTGGACCATTCTCAAGTCGATTGTGATGAGGAAGTATGTTGTTGTTGTTATAGATTCAGCAACTCGGAACAAGTTCCAAGTAGCACGGGCTATGGTGAGCCCGTAACTTAATAAGTGAATGCTGACAGTAACATTATTTTTATACAATTTGAATTAAGGACAATGGCTACGTGAAACAGCATGGTGGCCGAGTGACCTGACGCCACAGGCTTGTCAATCAATCAATCGAACATGGAATATGGTTATCCTGAGATGATTTCGCGGCTTAGCGTCCCGCGGCCGGTCATCGACCAGGCCTCCTCGTTGCTGGACTGGTCCAGCCACCATAACCTGTGGTACGATCTCCATATCTCCAAGAGGTCGTACACACAAGGTCCTCCTGTAGTTGGCATATGCCCCCGACATAGTCATTGTCGACATACGACTGGCATATTGCCAGTCATTGACATACGACTGTGAACCACCATACCTGACGGTGCGCGCGATATTACTACCGCGCTTGACATGATCGACGCACGACACCAAACCAGCATGTGAATGGCGCGATTCACCCCATAATAAAGTCTTGATGGCGCTCCCTATTGGCGGAGCGGCGCGGAAACTGTCTGACTGGTCAAGATGTTCTCGTTCGCATCTTCAAGTCCTACAGCAGACTAGACAACCGCTCCTGTCTTGGAGGGAAAGAGAGGCGGAGAGAGAGAGAGAGAGAGAGAGAGAGAGAGAGAGAGAGACAGAGAGACAGAGAGACGAGACAGAGACAGAGAGTACTGAGAGTGATATTGACAGAGTATAAGAGAGGAATGAGTGCCTGGTAATCTCCAGTCCCCCCAGAACACACTAGGGGGGAAGACGTTGTAGCCACGAGATACTAGTGGGTGAAGGTGAAGCAGAAAGAGGGGTAAGAGGGAGGACAGGACCCTTGTAGGGAGAGTGGAGTATTAGGAATTAAAAAGGTATAAGGTGCGGCCAGCCGCCAAGAGAGATAAGGTGCAATATTAAAGACCCCCCCAACCCCCAAACGAAGGTACAGCCGTCAGTTACAGCACTCGGCTACAGCAGTCAACTACAGCAGTCAACTACAGCAGTCAGCTACACCAGTCAGCTACAGCAGTCAACTACAGCGTCAGCTACACCAGTCAGCTACAGCAGTCAACTACAGCAGTCAGTTACACCAGTCAGCTACAGCAATCAACTACNGATAAGGATGGTTCGTTTTTTTTTTAAAGAGATAAGAAAAAATGCTTATGATTCTCGTTCGTGCTTCGAGGGGTGGGTGGAGGGTCGTTCGTGCTCGTGAGGGGTGGGGGGAGGGTCGTTCGTGCTCGAGGAGAGAGGGTGGAGGGGGGGCTCGTTCGTGCTTCGAGGGGTAGGGCGAGGCTCGTTCGTGCTCGTGTGTGCGTGGTGTGGGGGTGTGGGACCCGGCACTTTGCACCATACAATATCACAAGTGATCGAGTGATTGTACCACGTTCCAGCCGGAGGAAATGTTCCTACACGGTGCTCCACCTCGCCCGTCAGCCCAGGCTCTGAGAGGAGCACGCGTGTGGCAGGGGAGGTGAGCGCGCCAGCCTGAAGGAACACCTCTCAGCCGAGGCGTTGTCAGGTGACGGGAGGATGATGGGTGAGGAGGCTTTAGTCGGCCATCCGTGTAGGCTCGCTACCTCTCAACCTCACCACCACGCCGCAAAATTCCGGAAAAATCATGAGAACTTGCTCTGAGGCCCAGTGATTGCCTTCCCCTGAAAAAGTAGTAAATATACTGGAAAAAAATATTGTGGGGGGAATATGAGAGCAGCGAATGTGAGTTCGAAGTGTGAAAGCGCTGCAGATAAGTGCAGGCGTGGCCCGCGAGTGAACGCAGCGCAGGCATTCACCTGCACAGGTGTTGACTTGACGGAAGACGTTATCAGTACGTAAGCAGCATGGTGGACCTCGGAGGGTACGTGATCATTCTGGTGGAGACCAAGATAAGAAGATCAAACTCTACGGTGAGTACCCCATCCATTAATCCATTAATAGTAGTAGTAATGGTAGTATAGCCTATCACACCATATACAGGTATCACTACCATAGTACCGTCATGGTGGTATAGCTTCTACCAGAGGTATTGCATGTGTGTCCTTCTTGTATCCCGTATCGTCCACTCTTGAGCCCAGCGGGTCATCGTGTACCGTATTTTGATTTTGTAAATTATGATGTTTAGCATTTGTATTAAGGGAGATATGTCAGTTTGTTCATTGTTTAGTATCGAATGATTCAGATGTTTAGATGGCGCCAGTAAATACAAGATGTCTTAGTAAATTCAATATTTATTGTATTTACATGGACAAAATATATATTTTCTTCTACAAAGTTTATTTAAAATAAATTTTGTAGTTTATTTATTTAAGAAAATAATAAAATATTTATAAATTATTTAATATTTTTTTATTTACAAAAAGTAAATTATCTAAAATAAATGTGTGATGAAATAGACTTAAACTCATTTTCTACAATATATCGGTGTAAATTAGTGGTTTTTACGCCGGAAAATTAAGTATGTGGTTATTCTCTTGAACGTTGATATTTGGTCAAGTTATCACGTAACGCGGACGTTAGTTATTTGATTATCAACATAGAAACAGCTTTCCAAGCAAGAAACAAACAAACAACAACACACACACATCGCCATATTCAAGATTCTCAAGGGAATCGACAGGGTTGATAAAGACAGACTATTTAACACAAGGGGCACACGCACTAGGGGACACAGTGGAAACTGACTGCCCAAATGAGCCCAGAGATATTAGAAGAACTTTTTTAGTGTCAGAGTGGTTGACAAATGGAATGCATTAGGAAGTGATGTCGTGGAGGCTGACTCCATACACAGTTTCAAGTGTAGATATGATTGAGCCCGATAGGCTCAGGAACCTGTACACCAGTTGATTGACGGTTGAGAGGCTGGACCAAAAAGCCAGAGCTCAACCCCCGCAAGCACAACAGGTGGACAACTAGGTGAGTATACTTCTTGCGTATGCAGCTCAGCATTGATTTTTTTTCCCCCGAGAGGCGAAGTTTTGGGCAGCGCCACTCATCCTGTGAGTGGACACACCGCCATAGTGACAGTATTGGGCAGCCCACTCATCCTGAGTGAACACTGCCATAGTGACAGTATTGGGCAGCGCCACTCATCCTGTGAGTGGACACACCGCCATAGTGACAGTATTGCAGCGCCACTCATCCTGTGAGTGGACACACCGCCATAGTGACAGTATTGGGCAGCGCCACTCATCCTGTGAGTGGACACACCGCCATAGTGACAGTATTGGGCAGCGCCACTCATCCTGTGAGTGGACACACCGCCATAGTGACAGTATTGGGCAGCGCCACTCATCCTGTGACTGGACACACCGCCATAGTGACAGTATTGGGCAGCGCCACTCATCCTGTGAGTGGACACACCGCCATAGTGACAGTATTGGGCAGCGCCACTCATCCTGTGAGTGGACACACCGCCATAGTGACAGTATTGGGCAGCGCCACTCATCCTGTGAGTGGACACACCGCCATAGTGACTGTATTGGGCAGCGCCACTCATCCTGTGAGTGGACACACCGCCATAGTGACAGTATTGGGCAGCGCCACTCATCCTGTGAGTGGACACACCGCCATAGTGACAGTATTGGGCAGCGCCACTCATCCTGTGAGTGGACACACCGCCATAGTGACAGTATTGGGCAGCGCCACTCATCCTGTGAGTGGACACACCGCCATAGTGACTGTATTGGGCAGCGCCACTCATCCTGTGAGGACACACCGCCATAGTGACAGTATTGGGCAGCGCCACTCATCCTGTGAGTGGACACACCGCCATAGTGACTGTATTGGGCAGCGCCACTCATCCTGTGAGTGGACACACCACCATAGTGACAGTATTGGGCAGCGTCACTCATCCTGTGAGTGGACACACCGCCATAGTGACAGTATTGGGCAGCGCCACTCATCCTGTGAGTGGACACACCGCCATAGTGACAGTATTGGGCAGCGCCACTCATCCTGTGAGTGGACACACCGCCATAGTGACAGTATTGGCAGCGCCACTCATCCTGTGAGTGGACACACCGCCATAGTGACTGTATTGGGCAGCGCCACTCATCCTGTGAGTGGACACACCACCATAGTGACAGTATTGGGCAGCGCCACTCATCCTGTGAGTGGACACACCGCCATAGTGACAGTATTGGGCAGCGCCACTCATCCTGTGAGTGGACACACCGCCATAGTGACAGTATTGGGCAGCGCCACTCATCCTGTGAGTGGACACACCGCCATAGTGACAGTATTGGGCAGCGCCACTCATCCTGTGAGTGGACACACCGCCATAGCAGCACACGTAACAACCCGTCCTCTTACAAATAACGTCGCTTTTCGTTAGTATGCGATACGGCCAAAAATTACGTACTAGAAAATGATTTTTTTTTTCAAATTAAATTTTACCCAAAACAGCAAGTTAAGGATCCTTCGGTAGGTTAGGAGGGCAGTAAGTTCTCCTGAGGTTTCAAAACGCCATGAAAACTGTTAATTTAAAGTGTCCTTCCCTAACCTAGCAGATTATAAGCCAGAGGACCCAAAACAGAAAACGGGACAGTACGTCACTTTCGCAAGCCGCTTCCATTTTCTAGTACGGCAATGTTTAGCCTTAGTACGCATACGAGCGAAAAGCGACGTTGTGTACAACACCGCGAATAGGAAGAAAACCTGCTGGAGTCCGTATCTCGTCAAGCACAAGACTAAGTTGGAGAAGGTTCAGAAGCATACCAACAGAATAGTACCCGAGCTGAAGGGTATGAGTTACGAGGAGAGACTAGAGAAACTAGAAAAATTAGAGGTGAATCGATCAGCACATAAGAGATTCTCGGTGGAATTGATAGGGTGGATAAATAAAAAAAAATGACACAGAGGGGCACACGCTCAAGGGGACATTAGTTGATTGACAGTTGAGAGGCGGGACCAAAGGGACCTGACATAATACTTAATTATTCTAGGCGGGGGGAGAACTTCCTGTCTGGGGAAAAATGGCTAATGTGGTACCAAAGATAAGAAGATCAGGATTGGTACCAATCTAAAAAAAAGGCGGAAGACAGAAACCGTTAAACCTAAGAGTCATATCCCCTGCAAGTTGCTAGAGAGACTGTTCCCAAGCAGGCTGATAGAACATTTAGAAAAAATCAGTTTTGTCTCAAGGCACCAGCACAGTTTTAGTAAAAGAAAATCCTGCTTGACAAACTAGCTGGAGTTCTACAACAAGATGACAGAAATTCAACAAGAGAGAGAGAAGGATGGGCAGACTGCACATTCATCGACTGTCAGAAGGCATTCAATACGGTCCCGCATGAAAGACTGCTACTTAAACTAGAGACGCAGGCTGGCATATCTGGAAGTCCTAAGGTGGGTCAGAGAGTATCTCTCTGGAAGGAAGTAAAGGGTTCCAGTGAGAACAGAGCCATCAGAGTGGAGAGAGAGGTTACGAGTGGAGTACCACAAGGGTCGGTTCTAGGCCCATCCTGTTTCTAATATATGTCAATGACTTGACAGAGGAAATTGGCTCCTTCATATTAATGTTTGCAGATGGTGCAAAACCAATGAGAAGAGTCAGGATTGAGGTAGGTTATGATCCATTACAAACGGGTTTCGACACACTCCAAAAGTGGTTTGAAAATGGCTGCTAAAATTTAACCCAGCCAAATGCAAAGTTATGAGGATTGGAACAGGGGTGCACAGACCAATGCAACAGTATAGGATGAAGGGAAGACAGATTTATCAATCAGAAAGAGAAAAAGACCTGGGAGTGGACATAACCTCAAATCAGGTGCCAGAAGCCCACATTAGCAGAATAATACCAGCTGTATACGGCATACTGACCAACGTCCATCCTTCAGAAGCTTGGACAAGGGGGGTCTTTCTAGGCCCTATATACAGCGAAGGTGAGACTCACTCTTGAATATGCATCTTGAACATATTCAAAAGGTCCACATGCATCTTTATAGGCCCAAAGTTATACAACGAGACTCGTTCGTGAGCTGGAAGGATTGAGCTATAAGGAACGACTGAGAGAACTGGCCTTTCCCACACTGGAGGAAAGGGGAGACTTGATAACAACATATAAGATCCCAAGGGGAATTGACAAAACATCATTGTTTAAAGCTAGGAACAGCAGCACGAAGGGTCATAGATGGAAACTAGAAAAAAAAGATGTCACAGAGTCGTCAGAATGAACGTTTTCAGTGTTAGAGTTGTTAATAATTGGAATAGATTAATCGTAGACGTCGTTGAAGCTAATTGGATTGAATTTTTAAAATGTAAATGTGATAAAAGCGCGAGAAACGACTTATTACAGTAATCTATGAACGTTCGGAAGGCGGGACTTCCGAACGTTCTTTCGAACGGGAGATTCGTGCAAGCACATCTAGGCGAGTACAGACAAACACGTACATACATAAATAAATTTTGCGAACGGTTTCGACAAATGTGACCATTGTGCTATTGCCCACATAATGAAATACTGGCAAAATAGGAAGATGGACCATTAATATCTTAACAAATAAAAGGCAGATTGTAATAGCCTAACACAGTAAAATCCGGATCATCCACCGTGAAAAACTCAAATCCCCCAGAGCACTGTGCTTGCTACGGTACTGTTCTCATGCAGACGAGGAGTCACAGTAACGTGGCTGAAATATGTTGACCAGACCACACACTAGAAAGTGAAGGGACGACGACGTTTCGGTCCGTCCTGGACCACTCGACTTGAGAATGGTCCAGGACGGACCACACACTAGAAAGTGAAGGGACGACGACGTTTCGGTCCGTCCTGGACCACTCGACTTGAGAATGGTCCAGGACGGAGCGAAACGTCGTCGTCCCTTCACTTTCTAGTGTGTGGTCTGGTCAACACTGTTCTCCTCATCATAGACAAAGATACACACTATACCATCGTGTGATCCTCTCTATACGACACTGGGAGTTCTATGAGAGTATATCTTGAGGTTATCTTGAGATGATTTCGGGGCTTTAGTGTCCCCGCGGTCCGGTCCTCGACCAGGCCTCCACCCCCAGGAAGCAGCCCGTGACAGCTGACTAACACCCAGGTACCTATTTTACTGCTAGGTAACAGGGGCATAGGGTGAAAGAAACTTTGCCCAATGTTTCTCGCCGGCGCCTGGGATCGAACGCAGGACCACAGGATCACAAGTCCAGCGTGCTGTCCGCTCGGCCGACCGGCTCCGACCGGCTCCCTACCGGTATAGACAATATGGAGGAGAGAACGAACCTCTTGAATCCACGAAGCCCACTTTAACACGGTGAGGTGTCGGGATGAATCACGTTCCGTTACGTTGTTACGTGGGCCTCGATGAAGACAGGAAGCCGGGGGCTTGTCAAACATAATGTGACGGGAAACGTAATTATGACGAGAAAACGCTACGTCAGTATGACTATATAAAGATAGCCATTGCAAGGGATGCAATGGCAGCTGGGATATTAGGAGGGAGGGAGGGAAACGATGCCATGCCGCTTGGACCATTGGGGATCGAACGCTGGACCTGTAAGAAGTGAGGGCGAAGGACGGCGTGAGACACTATCAGCTTCCACACGGCCAGGAAATAATGCAAGAGGTGTAGGTGAGAAATGTTTTCCTGTTGGCGACAAGTGTTGCCCCCACTGAGGGAGTGGGCCGTCCCCACGAGGGGCACCCGGAGACCCAGCACTGTTAGGGGGGGGGGACGTATACTGCAGCTTCACGTGGGTGAAGCTGGGGTAGGGAACACTGGGGGGCGGGGACAGGAAGACAGAGTTTTCAATTTGGTCTGGCTTCCTCATCCCCCCCCTCCCCTCTCTGTTTAGCCAGGCTGTTGTGGCTTGCACACTGTGTTACTCCTACCCTACCCTCCTTCCTGGGGGGGGGGGGGCGTTGAAAGATCACCTCCTCCGTGGCCTGGTTAGCGCGCCTCTTTATCGATCTCTTCACCTCAATGGATGTTGAGGGTTGTAAGGCAGAGGAGAGGACCTCTCCAAGAGGGTCGCCTCACCGTCGTCGGTCCGTGTCCTTTCGTCCGTGTTCGTGGTCGGTGCGTGTCCTTTCGTCCCAGCTCGTGGTCGGTCCATGTCCCTCATCAAGGTCGATCCCTGTCACGGTAACCTGTTTAACACACCTTAGTTCTTCCGTCTGCTTCCCGGGTCCCAGGCAGGAGGGAGCTGGGGGAAGAGGTGGGAGGGAGTCATGAGTACCAAAGAGGAAGAGGAGCGGGGGGGGGGGGATGGGAAGAACGGGAGGAAATAAAGGATGATGATCTGGTCTTTTCTCAGCTTGTACCCATTACCCATTATAACGGTGGGTGTGTGTGGGGGGGGGGCCCATTACCTGAGCCCATTACGTGCCTCTTTGACCTTTTCCAGTACATCACAGACGCGGACCATGTTATTCAACCACTCTGGTAACCACGACTATCAAAATAGCTACTGGCCAACAGAACCAAGGCAGCAATCGGATTCATAAACAACTTTTAAAAGCTGTGGGCATTAAGTGAAGCTCCCTTCCCTCCCCCGTCAGGCTGCGAGCAGCCGCGTCCAACAGCCTGGTTGATCAGTCCAGCAACCAGGAGGCCTGGTCGATGACCGGGCCGCGGGGACGATAAGCCCCGGAAGCACCTCAAGGTATCCTCAAGGTAAGGTAAGGTAAGGTATCCCCCTCTTCCCAAACAAAAGCAATACATGTCTATTGTCCTATTTAACATACGGATGTAGGCAGAATTCTGATATTCAAGATTAATAGAACAGAACTATATATTCACGTTAAGGACAGAACAAACAAAGCAAAACCAGTTTTAGTCAAATTGGGGAGATTCAGTAGCCTTAGCACGGAAAACAGCTACAGTTAAAGAAGACCTATTCCGGCAGCATCGTGAATACCCTCCGCTATCATTACATACCGTAAAGGAAACTAATATGAAAGAACTATAGATGATACAGTAGAAGGCACCACGAAGAGCAGCAAAATACCGTCCACCATATGACCAGACAGTCCAGGAGCTCCAGGAACTCCTCAACACACAGCCACTAAACATCACACTACAGCACCAAGCCATCAGGGTGTGGAACACCATCGTCATGTTAGAGGACCCAATGTTAGAGAGATTACTCGAAAATGAGACGCCCCACTCCCACAGCTGGTGGCCCAAGATGAGACGCCCCCACTCCCACAGCTGGTGGCCCAAGATGAGACGCCCCACTCCCACAGCTGGTGGCCCAAGATGAGACGCCCCTCTTCCACAGCTGGTGGCCCAAGATGAGACGCCCCACTCCCACAGCTGGTGGCCCAAGATGAGACGCCTCACTCCCACAGCTGGTGGCCCAAGATGAGACGCCCCACTCCCACAGCTGGTGGCCCAAGATGAGACGCCCCACTCCCACAGCTGGTGGCCCAAGATGAGACGCCCCACTCCCACAGCTGGTGGCCCAAGATGAGACGCCCCCACTCCCACAGCTGGTGGCCCAAGATGAGACGCCCCACTCCCACAGCTGGTGGCCCAAGATGAGACGCCCAACTCCCACAGCTGGTGGCTGAAGAGCTTAGATCTATGCAATGGAACCGAGGCCTCACAGTACATAATTCTAAGATAAAATATAGACCCCCTCCCCCCCCCCAACAAAAAAGGGCGCAAGCCTAGCTTAGCTACCAAACACACGTGTGTCAGCAAGGCTGACAGCCCGCCTCCTGTCATAACTCATACTGCTTTCCCGATTTTTAAACATATTTCTTCGCCTGTATTTCTCCATCATCTTTACACACTCCTCCCTTCTCACCCCACATAAAATATGACCTGAGAAAGGGTATGGGGTTCACTACCACTCGCATGGATGAGCTGACGCAAGCAGGATAGGAGAGGGCTGACGCAAGCAGGATAGGAGAGGGCTGACGCAAGCAGGAGAGGAGAGGGCTGACGCAAGCAGGAGAGGAGAGGGCTGACGCAAGCAGGATAGGAGAGGGCTGACGCAAGCAGAATAGGAGAGGGCTGAAGCAAGCAGGAGAGGAGAGGGCTGACGCAAGCAGGAGCGGGTTGGCCTGACACAAGCAGTAGGAAGCGGTGAATGTCATAACGTTTAGAGTACAACGTCAAACAAACATAGCAGCAGTCAGCAACAAGATAGTTTATGATATCAACTATCACAACACTGGAAGCCAGTCCGGTGTTGGTACTCGTCAAAGCACTGTTGCTATCTGGTTTTGTTGCTATCTGATTTGGAATTCTGCTCTGTGTTTATATAACATTTCAAGGCAGACAAAAAGTTTATGCTACATATGGTTCATTTAACTGCCGTATAGACTGGCCCGAGTATTTAAACTGCAGGGACCACATCAAGGTGCTCACATAGTATTTCCTGGAACAAAGACGAGATAGATACTGGAAAGGTATTTTCCAAACCTGTACGATACAGTTATAACTTTCTGGAAGGGAAGAACACTACCAGGAGATAGGAACAAACCATTACGACTATATAGCACTTGGAAGGGGTCAGGATAAGGATTTGGGATGGGACGGAATAAGACCTAGTTGTGCTTGCGGGGGTTGAGCTTTGGCTCTTTGGTCCCGCTTCTCAACTGTCAATCAACTGGTGTACAGATTCCTGAGCCTACTGGGCTCTATCATATCTACATTTGAAACTGTGTATGGAGTCTGCCTCCACCACATTGATTCCTAGTGCATTCTGTTTATTAACTACTCTTGACACTGAAAAAGGTATTTCTAATGTCTCTGTGGTTCATTTGGGCACTCAAATTGTGAGTGGAGGAAATGTTGAAGACGGATCCTGGGAGTCCTTCCTCATACTATTTGCTGCCTCATACCTGGCCTGATGTCCAGGGCCACACTTGAGGAAATCATTCACAAACGAATGACAACCATTTGTCTGAAGCGAATCACCCATTCAGCAAACTCAATTAACATTTTTCAGGCACTCACTTGTCACTGGCCACTCCAACTTTACCAGAAATATTAACTGACTTACTAGGAAAGACAACTTAAGAATGAGTGTTGTATATAATGGTGGTCCGGGTCTACAGGACAGAATAGAACAACTAGTCAACAGAAAAAGCAAGGAGACTTCCAGCGTCATCTTTGGTATTATGAAGGAACTACTGTCACAAAGTGATAGCTTACTGACAGCCATTTTTGAGCCCCATTGAAGTCAGAATTATGTTCCAAGAGGTGTGTGTGTGTGTGTGTGTGTGTGTGTGTGTGTGTGTGTGTGTGTGTGTGTGTGTGTGTGTGTGTGTGTGTGTGTGTGTGTGTGTGCGTGTGTGTTGCCGAGATTTTGATCCGGGACAGCCTGGGAATCTGTTGATGTGTAGTGCTGAGAGTGTGATAAATGTATATAAATTAGAACGCCAGGAAGACTCTTGATTTTCGTAATTACTCGCCCACTATGACGAAATCATAGAAGTATTAGAACACTAAATTCCAGATGTTGTGTACACCTTGCAGTAGTAACCTCCCGAATAGTGTCCAAATGAATAACCCCCTCAAATATTGTCCAAATGAATAACCCCCTCAAATATTGTCCAAATGAATAACCCCCTCAAATATTGTCCAAATGAATAACCCCATCAAATATTGTCCAAATGAATAACCCCATCAAATATTGTCCAAATGAATAACCCCATCAAATATTGTCCAAATGAATAACCCCATCAAATATTGTCCAAATGAATAACCCCATCAAATATTGTCCAAATGAATAACCCCATCAAATATTGTCCAAATGAATAACCCCATCAAATATTGTCCAAATGAATAACCCCATCAAATATTGTCCAAATGAATAACCCCATCAAATATTGTCCAAATGAATAACCCCATCAAATATTGTCCAAATGAATAACCCCATCAAATATTGTCCAAATGAATAACCCCATCAAATATTGTCCAAATGAATAACCCCATCAAATATTGTCCAAATGAATAACCCCCTCAAATATTGTCCAAAGAGGCAAAGTAGGTAGATGAATAGTTAACTTCCTGTCAAACGTAAGACAAGAGTATCAGTCAATACAACAAAATCACGACTGAGCTCAATGGAAAGCTCTGTGCCCAAGATAAGGTCCTTGTTACACGTCTTCTCTACAACAAATATACAAGTCGTAGCCTCCTGTCATCTCGCCCAACCACTTGGGCTGGACGGTAGAGCGACGATCTCGCTTCACGCAGGTCGGCGTTCGGTCCCCGACGATATTGATGACGGCTATAGTCATCCTTTGCTGACGATACCAAAATCAGCATGAAATCACCTCACTAGAAGAGATTAATATACGACAAACCAACATAAATAAAGTTTTCCACTGTGAAACAGAAATTAACATGGTCTTCAACAGTCATAAATTCCATATTCGTAGGCATGGACAAAATAAAGAACTTCAACAAAATGCAGGGTAGAAGAGGTAATCACATCTCATAGAAGGAAAATGACGCGTAAAGGATCAGGAAATAATGATGTCAGACGACCTAATGTTTGGTGAGCAAACAAACCAAGTCTGGCATCACCCACCATTTGATAGGACTCAAATAGACGGCTGATGAGAACCTTCAAATTCAGGGATTTCTAGACTTCATTTTGAACTCGCCTGTGCTTTCCCGCCCTGAGTACTTGCCGGTGCTCACTTCCCCTCTCAAAGCACGGGAATTTTCTGAAATAAAGGGGATTACCGAGAACATATACGGCGCGCATAGAGGGTTACAAATGCAACAATTACGGAAACAGTAAAAAATATCTCAAACTCTCTGGAAAAAGAGACGGGAGAAGTATCATATAACATATACATATACTAGAAGTAGGCCAGATTCCAAATGTGAAATATAACAACTTATTATAGCGGAGTAGAGGTGTCGCAGCAGTCATAGACCACTAGAACACAATAAGGACATCAGAGGCCCACGGCTCATCAACCTCCCCCACCCCCACCAAACATAACAAATATTGCTGGAACACAGGTGGAAGTTTTCAAATTCTCTCTTGAACACTGTGAGGGGTCGGTCAGTTATGCCCCTTATGTGTAGTGGAAGCTTGTTGAACAGTCTCGGGCCTCTGATGTTGATAGTTCTCTCTCAGAGTACCGACTGCACCTATGGTCTTCAACGGGGGTATTCTGCACATCCTGCCATGCCTTCTGGTCTCATGTGATGTTATTTCTGTGTGCAGGTTTGGGACCAGCCCCTCTACTATTTTCCACGTGTAAATTATTATATATCTCCCGCCTGCGTTCAAGAGAATACAGATTTAGGCATTTTTAGTCAGTCCCAATAGTTTAGAAGTTTTTCTAAGTGGATTCTAGCAGTAAAGGATCTCTGCACGCTCTCCAGGTCAGCAATTTCTCCAGCTTTGAAAGGGGCTGTCATTGTGCAGCAGTACTCCACTCTAGAGAGCACAAGCGTCTTGAAAAGTATCATCATCGGTATAGCATCTCTAGTGTGAAAAGTTCTTGTTATCCAACATGTCATTTTTCTTGCAGTTGTGACGGCCACTTTATTGTGTTCTTTAAAGGTAAGGTCTTCCGACATGAGTACACCCAGATCCTTTACATTGCCTTTTCGTTCTGTTATGATTTGACTGAGATTTGTACGTGGTTTCCGTTTTTATATTTTCATTTTTTCCGTAGTGCATGAGCTGGAACTTATCTTCGTTAAACACCATATTATTTTCTGTAGCACATAGAAAGACCTGATTTATATCTGATTGGAGGTTTGCTGTGTCCTCTATGTTGTCTACTCTCATAAAAATCCCAGCGTCATCTGCAAAGGATGATACAGTGCTATAGGTTGTGTTCTTGTCTATGTTTGATATGAGGATGAAAAAAATTCTGGGGCAAGCAGCAAAGTGCCCTGGGGGACTGACCTCTTCACGGTTGATGGTCCGGATAGAAATTTTGTTGACTATTACGCAATGGGTTCTGTTAGGCAGGAAATTGTAGATCCATCTGCCTATTTTCCCGTAATTAATTTTGAACGTATTTTGTGTGCAATAACACCATGGTCACATTTGTCGAAGGCTTTTGCGAAATCTGTGTAATTACATCAGCATTTTGTTTGTCTTCAATGGCATCTAATGCCATGTCATAGTGGTCCAGCAACTGTGACAGGCAAGAGCGCTCTGTTCTGAACCTATATTGTCCGGGGTTATGGAGATGCTGTGATTCCATGTATTTTGTGATCTTACTTCTTAGCACTCAAATCTCTCAAAGATTTGTATGATGTGTGATGTTAGGTGCAATCGGTCTGTAATCTTTTCCCTCTGCCTTATTTCCTCCTTTATGGAGTGGAGCTATCTCTGCTGATTTTAGTATGTCAGGGATAACGCCAGTATCTAGGCTTTGTCTCCAAAGAATGTGAAGGGCCTGCGACAGTAGTTTTTTACAGTTCTTGATGAATATAGACAAGCCTAGCTCCAGGCCTGGCTTGGAGAAATAGAACTCTCGAAACCTACTACAGGTAATTTGAAGATCTGAAATGATATACGGACTGACACTGGATTCCACTGGAGGAAGCTGGAGTCACAGTGATGCAACTGCCAACCTGGGAACAGGAGTTGACCATTGCCTCACTCTCGTGGAATTCACTCCCTCGGTTGGTATTCAAGGAAGACAATGCAGGTCCCTCTGCATTCCTCTCCCAGTATTTATCAGCTTGCAGGCTCGACCTTCCTGAGTCAACAACACACACTCGCTCCTCACGCGGTGTTGCGCGGCCTTCAATTCATCGTGAATGTTAAACGATTGTAAATTCATGTCTGCTGGTATCGATTATTAGTATCCAGGCCAGGGTATGGAATTTGGTTAATGGATATTCCATATGATAAATGGAGCACTCCTACCCTCACCCACATGCCGAACCCCATCCACCACACCCCATCCACCACTCCCCATCCACTCTACCCATCCACTCTCCCCATCCACGCGGTCAAGGAATGTGTTTGCAGTATGTATTATAATTGATGTTCTCTATGGCTGTGGTATATATCGATTACCGTCACCTGTTGCTGCTTCCGGGCTCTCTGTAGCTGACACGTCACCATAGCTGATGTCAGCACACACGGGACAGAAAATGAATTACTGAATTTTTCCCTGTTGTCAAAATTCTGAGTACCTCAAGATATTCATTACACACGGGACAGCACACACGGACAGCACGCGGGACTTGTGATCCTGTGGTCCTGGGTTCGATCCCAGGCGCCGGTGAGAAACAATGGGCAGAGTTTCTTTCACCCTATGCCCCTGTTACCTAGCAGTAAAATAGGTACCTGGGTGTTAGTCAGCTGTTACGGGCTGCTTCCTGGGGGTGGACGCCTGGTCGAGGACCGGGCCGCGGGACACTAAAGCCCCGAAATCATCTCAAGATAACCTCAAGATAATCAAGTTGATACGTCACTGTATCACAAAGTTCCTTTTATCGCATGACAGATAATAATACACAAATACATATAAATTTGACGTAATGAATATCTTGAGGGACTCAGAATTTTGACAACAGGGGAAAATTCAGTAATTCAACATTTCCTCAAAATTATATAACATATTTGGCTTTGGAAAAAGCATTTGCTTAAAAAAACTAGTGCAAGACATTAATTTCAACACCCTGGAACGCACTGTAGGTGCAATGCAAAGAAGGTAAGGTATCTTGTGGCTACCTTGCAATGGTTCCGAGGATCAACGTCCCTGCGGCCCGGTCTTCTATCAGGCCTCCTGGTTGGTGGTTTGGTCAACCAGGCTATTAGACGCGACGGAATCACAGCCTGGTTGTTCAGGTATTCTTCGGAGGTGTTTATCGTGTCGTGTTGTTTCTTGAACACTATGAGAGGCCGGCCAGTTATGCTCCTGCTTGCCCTTCTTGCAAGAACTTGTCTAAGTACATCTTGAAGACATCCATTTTTGTTCCGGTAATATTTCTAATGCTGGTTGGGAGGGTGTTGAACACCTTCGGACCTCTGATGTTCAGATAGTGTTATCTGATTGTGCCTGTGGCACCTCTACTTCTCACTGGTTCTATTCTGCATTTCCTTCCGTATCTTTCACTCCAGTTTGTTGTTATTCTACTGTGCAAATTTGGGGCCTGGCCTTCGAGAAGCTTCCATGTATATATTATTTGATACTTTTCTCGTCTCCTTTCGAGAGAGAGTAGATTTTGAGAGCTTTGCGATGGTCCCAATAATCGAGATGTTTTATCGTATCTACGCGTGCTGTATAGGTTCTCTGTATTCCCTCTAATTCAGCTATCTTTCCTGAAAGGGGAAATGAGTATCGAGCAATACTCTAGTACGATTTGAACGTTATCATAATACATCGTATCATTTTCCAGGCCGCTGCTATATTTGCTCGGTTATGTTCGTCAATATCACAATTCCCAGATCTTTTACATGTTGCTTTCCTTCTATGAATAAGTCTAATTGTGTCCTCTACCCCTGTGTTTTGTTTAAGTTCCTCGTTTCCACCATATCCAAGTACCTGGAACTTATCACCGTTAAACATGAAGTGATTTTCCGTTGCCCAATCGAAGACTTGATAAGTAACCCCCTACTCATTGCATCTGAGTGCCGGACAAACCGGGCTGTGGTGGGTATGTGGGCCTGCGGGCCGCTCCAAGCATCAGCCTGGTGGACCAAACTCTCACAATTCAAGCCTGGCCTCGGGCCGGGCTTGGGGAGTAGAACTCCCATAACCCCATCAACCAGGTACACGGCAGGCTGTAATAATTGTAAATTATATCACCCCAGAAAATTATATATATAAATTATATGCCGCCCTTGCGGCAAAAATACTCACCTAGAAACAAGAGGACGCGGGGGGAGGGAGGAATGATTGATGTTCCAAAGAACATGTCTACAATTCTTACAGCACTGGATAGAAAGAAGACGAGGATTACTCAAGAATAATCTTACCGCTGCCAACACTTTTCCTGAATTCCGGGTAAATTAAGCTAATTGACTCGGGAGAAAATCAGTCAACTTGTAATTGGGGGACTTTAATATTTTGAATACAGGATGGCTGGAATCCCAGTTGGGTGAGTGCGGAGCAAGACTAGTAACTGTGTGACTCGCCATAGATGTAAAGTGCCTTGTATAGTGACTGTTGTGAGCCTCTTGTTGAATCACTGAGTATATATATATATATATATATATATATATATATATATATATATATATATATATATATATATAATATATATATATGTGTGTGTGTGTGTGTGTGTCTGTGTACATGTTTATATAACATTCATAATTGTGTAACTAGCGCCAAAAGATTATTATTTACTTAGCTAAACGAACTAGGGAGTTCAGTTCCTAAACCGACTATGTGCCTGTGTAACCCTTTACACCACCACCCACGGGATGGTAATGAGGTGTATAATACAGAAAGAAATTGAATTGAATTGCTGGAATTCCTTTAAAAAGTTTCTTAACTCAAGACAAAGGGTTAGATTAGTACATAAAGAAACTTGTAGAAACACAGGAAACTTACGAAACACTTCAAACTACGACAAGAATAACTGAGGGAAAAATATATATTAAAATACACTAGGGAATTAAGGAAACACCTTTATTTAATAAAATGCACGAATTAATCCCGAACTAAATCAACTTTCCCATCCTGAGAGGCAAATGGGGGGAATAAATGGAAATACAAAATTGTTTAAGTTTAAGTAAGTTTATTGAGAAAATAAAGTACATCTGAAAAGGATAGAGTATGTTAGGTTAGGTTAGGTTAGGTTAGGTTAGGTTAGGCTAGGCTAGGCTAGGCTAGGCTTCATTACACACAGAAACCACAATAACGTGATGCATCAATGAACAAAGCTCAGTCAATTAAGGCAGAGTCTGGGATGCTCATAGACGTAGGTTCGAATCCCCGTCACGGCCCTTATGGATGTGTTAGGTTAGGCTATTTCTACCCTCCGTTGCATTTATCTCATCAACCACATCATTTACCTTAAATGGCTACTGAGGCGGTGTTCATAGCTTCTCCCTGGGCGGCCGAAACTAAGTGTCATCCTATGAGCAAATCCACAAGGGCCGTGACGAGGATTCGAACCTGCGTCCGGAAGCATCCCAGACATTGCCTTAATCGACTGAGCTACGACAGGGTTAAAAGATTTTTAACCCTGGTTTCAACTCTTTTTTTTTTTAACCCTGTCGTAGCTCAGTCGATTAAGGCAGTGTCTGGGATGCTCCCGGACGCAGGTTCGAATCCTCGTCACAGCCCTTGTGGATTTGTTCATTTAATGCATCACGTTAGTGTGATCTCTGTGTGTAAGTGCCATCCTAATTGTTTCACTTCATTACCACAGCTAATTACTGTGCTCTTGGCCAATTAAAGGGAATGAATCTTTGGCTCTCAAATGAAGGATGATTACATGGACAGTATCCCAAGGCAAGTTGTTAATAAGTGCAGGCGATGAGTCACAATAACGTGGCTAAAGTATGTTGACCAGACCACACACTAGAACGTGAAGGGACGACGACGTTTCGGTCCGTCCTGGACCATTCTCAAGTCGATTGTGATGAGGAAGTATGTTGTTGTTGTTATAGATTCAGCTACTCGGAACAAGTTCCAAGTAGCACGGGCTATGGTGAGCCCGTAACTTAATAAGTGAATACTGACAGTAACATTATTTTTATACAATTTGAATTAAGGACAATTGGCTACGTGAAACAGCATGGTGGCCGAGTGACCTGACGCCACAGGCTTGTCAATCAATCAATCTAACATGGAATATTGGTTATCCTGAGATGATTTCGCGGCTTAGCGTCCCCGCGGTCCGGTCATCGACCAGGCCTCCTCGTTGCTGGACTGGTCCAGCCACCATAACCTGTGGTACGACCTCCATATCTCCAAGAGTGTCGTACAACCAAGGTCCTCCTGAAGTTGGCATATGCCCCGACATAGTCATTGTCGACATACGACTGGCATATATGCCAGTCATTGACATACGACTGTGAACCACCATACCTGACGGTGCGCGCGATATTTACTACCGCGCTTGACATGATCGACGCACGACACCAAACCCAGCATGTGAATGGCGCGATTCACCTCCATAATAAAGTCTTGATGGCGCTCCCTATTGGCGGAGCGGCGCGGAAACTGTCTGACTGGTCAAGATGTTCTCGTTCGCATCTTCAAGGCCTACAGCAGACTAGACAACCGCTCCTGTCTTGGAGGGGAAAGAGAGGCGGAGAGAGAGAGAGAGAGAGAGACAGAGACAGAGAGTACTGAGAGTGATATTGACAGAGTACAAGAGAGGAATGAGTGCCTGGTAATCTCCAGTCCCGCCAGACCACACTAGGGGGAAGACGTTGTAGCCACGAGATACTAGTGGGTGAAGGTCAAGCAGAAAGAGGGGTAAGAGGGAGGACAGGACCCTTGTAGGGAGAGTGGAGTATTAGGAATTAAAAAGGTATAAGGTGCGGCCAGCCGCCAAGAGAGATAAGGTGCAATATTAAAGACCCCCCTCCAACCCCCAAACGAAGGTACAGCCGTCAGTTACAGCGGTCAGTTACAGCACTCGGCTATAGCAGTCAGCTACAGCAGTCAACTACAGCAGTCAACTACAGCAGTCAGCTACACCAGTCAGCTATAGCAGTCAGCTACTGCCGTCAGCTTCAGCAGTCAGCTACAGCAATCAATTACTGCCGCCAGCTTCAGCAGTCAGCTACAGCAATCAGCTACAGCAGTCAGCTACAGCCGTTACAGCCATTAGTTACAGCAGTCAACTACAGCACTCAACTACTGCCGTCAGCTACAGCAGTCAGCTACAGCCGTTACAGCCATTAGTTACAGCAGTCAGCTACAGCCGTTACAGCCATTAGTTACAGCAGTCAGCTACAGCAATCAACTACTGCCGTCATCTACAGCAGTCAGCTTCAGCATTTGATCTAAAAGGAATTAACATTTCGTGAAGAGCTGTTAGTTGTGATTTAATATATAAATATTGTGATGTATGATGGCCTATTAATCGCTAGCAGTAATGTCCACCCACACACTCACCTTAGCCCCCAACTCTAGCTTTGTTTACTGAATACTAATTAACTACTAATTAACAAATTAACTGGGGCCGGCCGGCCGAGCGGACAGCACGCTGGACACCTGATCCTGTGGCCCCGGGTTCGATCCCGGGCGCAGGCGCCGGCGCCGGAGAGAGAGAGAGAGAGAGAGAGAGAGAGAGAGAGAGAGAGAGAGAGAGAGAGAGAGAGAGAGAGAGAGAGAGAGAGAGAGAGATAAAAAGGAGTTGTGTCAATAACACCGAATTGCTTCTGAAAGGAAATTGGGATAGTTTTTTTTACCGTGGAAATGGATAATAAAATAAAAAAGGATAATCGTTGGGGAGATTCACGGGTGAGTTACTCTGCATGATGAGGGACGTGGCGGGTGATTGGCGTATGTGGCGGGTGATTGGCGTATGTGGCGGGTGATTGGCGTATGTGGCGGGTGATTGGCGTATGTGGCGGGTGATTGGCGTATGTAGCGGGCGATTGACGTATGTAGCGGGTGATTGGCGTATGTGGCGGGCGATTGGCGTATGTGGCGAGTGAAGTTGCTAACATAGAGCTGTTTTACTGTCTGAATCCATTTAAAAAATCATCCAATGTCACTAAACGTTTACAATTTGTAAAAGCCATGTTGAGTAGACCACAGGCGAGTAGAGAGACGTGTTAATTTACACTTGGAAGGTGATTAGTATTTACACCTGGAAGGTGATTAGTATTAGAAGGATTAGTTGCAAATCTGCGCACGGAAACACCAGCACGTGAGCCCCAGGAGGCGTGGCAGGTCCTGCAATACTACCCCTCGTTGCAAAGCTGCTGTGCAACACGTGCGCCAAGACAAATGTACTGACATTAAGGGATTAAACTTAAGGGAAACTTAAGGAGGGGGGGGGGGTATAACTGGTCAACCTCTCAGGGTGTTGTTGAACATCCCCCCCTAACAGATACGTTATCAACCGAGCCAGATGCGTTCGTCAACCGGGTGTGGCTCAATTCGTGAGCTAGACTGCGTACGGTTTCAAGAGCTCTTCCACTGCTGAAGCCTGTGCCCGGTCTGGTAATACCTTGATCGGTGAGGCTGTTGCCTGCAGGCCTACATATCCACTACAACCTGGCTGATCCGGCACTTCCTGCAAGGCATCACATAAGTATGTGGGGCCTGCGAGCCGCTCCAAGCAACAGTACCTGTTGGACCAAGTTATCACAAGTCAAGCCTGGCCTCAGGCCGGGCTCGGGGAGGAGAAGAAACCCCCCCCCCCCCAGAACCCTCTCCAGGTATGCTCCAGGTATGGAACAGGTATGGAACATAACCTTAATAGTGTTATGTGTGTTGGTTGACAGGGCAGTTCACAGTAAATAACTTCCAGGGGCATTTCACCATTTAAAATGTCACTCTCAGTGTAATTTATTTACGTTTTATTATAGCACTGTCATCCATTCACCATCACGCAAGTCCCCCGGTAGGTACACTAGTGATCAAAATCATGAGTGTTTGTTCAGGAAATACAACCTTGCATCACCTGCGTCAGGCCAATATGGCCGCACGGGTGGTGACCCCTCCGACAACGGGTTGTACTCACCTAATTGTACTTGTGGGGAGGTTGAGCTCTGGCTCTTTGGTCCCGCCTCTCAACTGGTGTACAGATTGTGTCCTGGCCAGTGTGTGTGAAGGTCACCGGGGGGGGGGAGGGGGGCTCGCTGGCCACTATAGTCACGGGTCTCACGGATTACCACCCCTCAGTCCCCCATTGAAGTAGACATTTCACAACACGAGGTCAGTCATATGTGTCTGTGGCACAGCGGCACTTGTCTGTGGCACAGCGGCACTTGTCTGCGGCACAGCGGCACTTGGCTGTGGCACAGCGGCACTTGTCTTTGGCACAGTGGCGTTTTATGAGGCTCAGCGGCACTTGTCTGTGGCACAGCGGCACTTGTCTGTGGCACAGTGGCACTTGTCTGTGGCACAGTGTCACTTGTATGTGGCACAGCGGCACTTGTCTGAGACTCGGCGGCACTTGTCTGAGGCACAGCGGCACTTGTCTGTGGCACAGCGGCACTTCTCTGAGGCACAGCGGCACTTGTCTGAGGCACAGCGGCACTTGTCTGAGGCTCAGCGGCACTTGTCTGTGGCACAGCGGCACTTGTCTGTGGCACAGCGGCACTTGTCTGAAGCACAGCGGCACTTGTCTGAGGCACAGCGGCACCAGTCACACTTCGTAACACAGCTGTGGTTCGGGTAATGGTATCTTCGTTTTTACCCTGGACTTTTTACCCTAAGCCTTTTAAAAAGGCATTTTAAAATACCTAAGCCTTTTAAAAAGGCTTAGTTTACAAGGTCAGAAGTTTGCTGCTGTGTCCACTATAGATTCTGTTCTCCAAACACTTCTTGTCAATTTACACATCTTGTCAATTGTAAAAAAAAATGATAGGACGGATATTGTAGTTTTTACAATATCATTGGTGTAGTTTTTACAATGTCAATGGTGGGTATGAGAATCGGAAAGCATAGTAGAATAAGCGCAATAACCTAGGAGACTAAATCCGTTAAATGAGCCCCCCTCCCATTGTCTTTGCTAAGTGGCCCAAGGAGATGATGGGTCACTTAGAATCATCCTATTATAACCATTGTTATGGTTAAAATAGACGGCTGTGTGCACCAGGATTTGCATTTTAGCAGCGGAATGGTTCGCCAATTTGCGAGATCCATCATTTAGTGGAGGAACTGTGTTCAGAGTTAAATAGACATCAGTATTTAATGTATGGGGGGTACATTCCTTCTGGCGCCTATTTTCTTGTCTGCTTCATCTCGATAAAGGAGCCAGTATTGCGCTGGCCTGAAGAACTGGTCATGTGATCCAAGATCCCGGTTGTGATTGGGGGAGACATTCCCCTCCCTCGACTGTTCTCATCTCTGCTAGGCGAGAATACGGCTCGTTTAGTGTAGTTAAAAACGAAATATGGAAAGCCAACAAAATATGAAATGTTTATAGCAGCGCTATAGGAAAGTACACAATAAGCTCATCTCCATATTCTTTAAGAACCTCTCAAATACTTGGTCTAGTCTTGGGGATTCTTGAGCTCGCTGACAACAAATACTGAATGGTTCTCTCAGATATATCAAACAAAGAATAGGGAAACACTGGGCCATTGAACAATATCTGTTTTATGGGGGTTCTGGGAGTTCTACTCCCCAAGCCCGGCCCGAGGCCAGGCTTGACTTGAGAGCTTGGTCCACCAGGATGTTGCTTGGCGCGGCCCGCAGGCCCACATATCCACCACACTCCGATGGTCCGGAACTTCGTGAAGAAAACTATGAAAATACTAAGAGAGGTCAGGTAACTGAAATGATAAAGGAATAGGTGGTATTTAAGTAAGTTGAGTGTTCAGCCCTTGCTACTAAAATGGACCAGGTCCCAAATGCACAGTAAAATACCAACATACTGGAGTGAACGACACGGACAATAATGCAGAATAGAACCAGCGAAGAACAGAGGTGCCATAGGCACAACCAGAGAACAGTCGGAACAAAGGTGGAAGTCTTGAAGAAAAAAAAAAGACACTTTCCTACAAGAAGTGCCGGACCAACAAGGCTGTAGTGGATATGGGAGCTGCGGGCCACTCCAAGCAACTTTTTGTATTGTTGAATTTGGACAAACCAGGAAACTTTTTTTTTAACCCCCCAACACAAATATAAAACCTAATCTGACCACTCCTACTAATACTATTGAAATTGAAATAAGTTTATTGAGGTAAAATACACACAAAGGGATGAGGTAGCTCAAGCTATTCTCACCCGTCAGTACATCGTGTTAATACATACATAGACACACATCACAAACCAATAATAAACATATTACCGAACATTCTGAGAGATAAACATATACATTTCTTCCTTTACACAAGTAGTATGGTATACTATACTAGGCCTGATATATGCTGTCGTTGGCCTTGTATAGTGCATATATGCTATACTAGGCCTAAGAATGCTTAATTGGGGGTTTTGCTTATTTTTTTTCCGGACTCTATACAGCCAAGAGTACAAAGAACATAGTAGTGATGGGGCCCATCACTATATATTGGTACTTGGGACCAGTTACTCTAAGCAATATCATTTCAGGAGGATGGGCTGGTGTACCTGCAACTGAACAAATCTGTATCGAAGAGGGAAGAGGTCAAGTTGACTAGTAGTTACTAGGAACCTTTACCTGCGGTTACCTTGCCTTGATTTCGAGGATCAACGCCCCGCGGCTCTGTCTCTGACCAGGCCTCTGGTTGATAGTCTGGTCAACCAGGCTGTTGGACACAGCTGCTCGCAGCCTGGAGGATGAATCAAAGCCTGGTTGATCAGGTATCCCTTGAAGGTGGTTATCGAGTCTCTCTCTCTCGAACACTGCGAGGGGGCGGCCACTAATCCTTATGTGTAGTGGAAGCGTGTTGAAGGAAGAATTATTTAACATATAAAGAATTTAAGTTTACCGCTTGATACGTGCTTGATGGGGTTCTGGGAGTTCTTCTACGCCCAAGCCCGGCCCGAGGCCAGACTCGACTTGTGAGAGTTTGGAACAAGTTCAAGAAGTTCAAGAATCCCCAAGACTAGACCAAGTATTGTGAGGGTTCTTAAAGAATATGGAGATGAGTTTATTGGTTACTTTCTTTATATATTTACAAAATGATTAAAATCGAGCAGGGTCGTGGAGTCTGGTAGGGTTGCTATTGGCGTTTCGATTTATAAGACTGGATATTGCCCACTTGCATCAAACTATTGGCCGATTAGCTTATGGTCAACTAAAGGGAAATTGCTTGAACCGATACTCACAACAGCTATGGCTTAAGTCCTGAAGAACGTTACCATAAAGGATTCACAACGTAATCTTACTAAAGGTCACTTGTGTTTAAAGGAATGTTATCTCAGGCTTTTCCAGCATACAAAGGGAAAACAGTAGTAGTGCGCATATACGGGGCTCGCATAGCCCGTGCTACCTGGAACTTTTTGTTCCAGGTGGGCAAATCTTAAAAACAACAACAACAGTAGTTGGTTACTGGACAGGACTGAGGCATTCTATACCAGAGGCCAGATTCACGAAGCTGTACGAAAGAACTTACGAACGTGTACATTTTTCCTCAATCTTTGACGGTTTTGGTTACATTTTTTAAACAGTTTACAAGCATGGAAATTTCCCAATCAATTGTCGTTATTGGTATAAACCAATCCGTCATCGACTCAAGTCTATTACATCCAGCGGTCGACCCCCCCCCCCCCAACAGACGCATTCATAAATTTTGACATGCTGTTCATTCAAAACGGGAATTTTCTCAAATATAAATTATATAATATAATGTATAATATATAAATATATAATATATTTCAAAATCGTTGAAAGTCTCAAGTGCCACCCGACGCCAGGGGCTCAATCCTGGCACCTGGGTTGATACCTGGTTGATGGGGTTCTGGGAGTTCTTCTACTCCCCAAGCCCGGCCCGAGGCCAGGCTTGACCTGTGAGAGTTTAATCCACCAGGCTGATGCTTGGAGCGGCCCGCAGGGCCACATACCCACCACAGCCCGGCTGGTCCGGAACTTCTCTTAAAAAACAGTCCAGTTTTCTCTTGAAGATGTCCACCTGTCAATCCTGGCACCTCTGTTGGCTACCTTCTTTAGCAACAATTTAGACACAGGATTAAAGAGAAACATTTACAAATTTGAAGACATGGCAAAACTAGGGCAGAATATTAATTCAGAAGACCTTGGCTAGCCCTGGAAACACAAACCGTAACTGTCTCTATTTTCCGCTTGTTACAACTTGTAATAAAGTTGTTACATCTTGGCTTAACATGTTTATGACGTATTAGAACGTTGTTACAACTTGCTATATTGGTTGTTATATAACTGGTTAGGAGGTGTTAAAACTTGTTCAAACGTTGTACCAACGTCTCAGTTTCGGTGTGTGTTTGGCGGGGCATGGATGACCATAAAATGGTTGAACGATATGTAGATGCAGTCTAACGCTGAGCAATACAGTATTCTGAACCAAGATATTGATAATAGTTACCAGACATCACCCGGACAATGTTGAAATTGGAAAATAAGAATACAACAAAAAAATAGATCAGGAGGCTATCATTAGTAAGAATTTTGAGCTTAAAAATAAGTATCAATTAACGTGTAATTTTCTGTCTTTTTCAGGTAAGTGTGACCAGTGGCACCAGCAGCCTCCTGGCCAGATCACCTCGATGTTGTTTTATCAGAAGAGAACGTAAAGCTGGATGTAGCCGGTCACCTGACCCAGTTAAGGTATATATATATATATTTCGACTAAACAAAACAAAAAAAACAAAAATAAAACCCACTGGGTCAACGTTAATGTGTAGTCATCTGGCTCTCTACTGTGCCGCGCTCGGAAGAGACGGCACAGGAAAAAGACCTCCGTGATTCAGCAGGTTGTTACTACAGACTCTAGAAGATGGTTGGTGGGTAGAACCAGCCCAGAGAAACACTTCGATACCTTTGTATGCCTCAACTTACTCGAGTACCTAAGAGGCATCCCGGTATATATATATATATATATATAATATATATATATATATATATATATATATATATATATATATATATATATATATGTCGTACCTAGTAGCCAGAACGCACTTCTCAGCCTACTATGCAAGGCCCGATTTGCCTAATAAGCCAAGTTTTCCTGAATTAATATATTTTCTCGAATTTTTCTTATGAAATGATAAAGCTACCCATTTCATTGTGTATGAGGTCAATTTTTTTTATTGGAATTAAAATTAACGTAGATATATGACCGAACCTAACCAACCCTACCTAACCTAACCTAACCTATCTTTATAGGTTAGGTTAGGTTAGGTAGCCGAAAAAGTTAGGTTAGGTTAGGTTAGGTAGGTTAGGTAGTCGAAAAAAAATTAATTCATGAAACTTGGCATATTAGGCAAATCAGGCCTTGCATAGTAGGCTGAGAAGTGCGTTCTGGCTACTAGGTACGACATATATATATATATATATATATATATATATATATATATATATATATATATATATATATATATATATATATTTTCCTGATCCACTGAGGTGCCACCAGGAAAACTTGAAATGGGGCAACTTGAAATCGAATGCCTTACAGACTCTCTCTGGTGTCCGAGGAAGTCACCACCGACCCTGGTGACCGAGGCCGGTGGACTATAAGGATACCTGATCAACCAGGCTTTGATTCGTACGTCAGGCTGTGAGCAGCCGCGTCCAACAGCCTGGTTGATCACTCCAGCAACCAGGAGGCCTGGTCGACGACCGGGCCGCGGGGACGCTAAGCCCCGGAAGCACCTCAAGGTAACATCAAGGTAACGGTGGACGGGGGGAAGAGGCGTGGAGTTTATAGTAAACAAAACAAGGTGTGACCTCGCACGCTTGGGTGCTCACTGATGTCGCTCTGCTTTACCGTGTGTTGCGTGACGCTATGCTGCGTGTGTTGCGTCCTTTGCGTCACAGTATAGAGGGAACGACGCTGGAAGAGCCCTGGGGGGGGGGCCCTGTATGAGGATGGCGGTCATTGTGTTGAATGGCAGTTGCTGCAGGCACATCTAGGTGAGGACACACACACACACACACAATGTGTGTGTGGGGGGGGGCCAGGTAGCCTGGTGGATAGCGTGCAGGACTTGTAATTCTGTGGCGCGGGTTCGATTCCCGCACCCGGCAGAAACAAATGGGCAAAGTTTCTTTCACCCTGAATGCCCCTGTTACCTAGCAGTAAATAGGTACCTGGGAGTTAGTCAGCTGTCACGGGCTGCTTCCTGGGGTGTGTGTGTGTGGTGTGGAAAAAAAAAGTAGTTAGTGTAGTTAGTAAACAGTTGATTGACAGTTGAGAGGCGGGCCGAAAGAGCAAAGCTCAACCCCCGTAAAATACAACTAAGTGAATACAATGTAGATATGATAGAGCCCAGTAGGTTCAGGAATCTGTACACCAGTTGATTGACGTTGACAAGCGGGACCAAAGAGCCAAAGCTCAACCCCCGCAAGCACAAATATTTGAGTACAAATAGGTGAGTACACACACCACCACACACACCTAGCACACACACCTAGCACACCACCTAGCACACACACCTAGCACACCACCTAGCACACCTAGGGGAGTACACATACACACACCAACAGCTACCTTCCCATCTATCTCCCTCTCTCAGAAAATGTAATATTACGATTTTGTATTAACACATTTAGGTACATGTGCATATGTGCGGCTGCCCTAGACTATGTGAAGGGGAGTACAGTGTTTGTCAAGAACTAGCTGCCCTGGACTATGTGAAGGGGAGTACAGTGTGTGTCAAGAACTAGCTGCCCTAGACTATATGAAGGGGAGTACAGTGTGTGTCAAGAACTAGCTGCCCTAGACCATATGAAGGGTAGTACAGTGTGTGTCAAGAACTAGCTGCCCTAGACTATATGAAGGGTAGTACAGTGTGTGTCAAGAACCAGCTGCCCTAGACTATATGAAGGAGAGTACAGAGTGTGTCAAGAACTAGCTGCCCTAGACTATGTGAAGGGGAATACAGTGTGTGTCAAGAACTAGCTGCCCTAGACTATATGAAGGGTAGTACAGTGTGTGTCAAGAACTAGCTGCCCTAGACTATATGAAGGAGAGTACAGAGTGTGTCAAGAACTAGCTACCCTAGACTATGTGAAGGGGAGTATAGTGTGTGTCAAGAACTAGCTGCCCTAGACTATATGAAGGGGAGTACAGAGTGTGTCAAGAACTAGCTGCCCTAGACTATATGAAGGGGAGTACAGTGTGTGTCAAGAACTAGCTGCCCTAGACTATATGAAGGGAAGTACAGTGTGTGTCAAGAACTAGCTGCCCTAGACTATATGAAGGGAAGTACAGTGTGTGTCAAGAACTAGCTGCCCTAGACTATATGAAGGGAAGTACAGTGTGTGTCAAGAACTAGCTGCCCTAGACTATGTGAAGGGGAGTACAGTGTGTGTCAAGAACTAGCTGCCCTAGACTATATGAAGGGGAGTACAGTGTGTGTCAAGAACTAGCTGCCCTAGACTATATGAAGGGGACTACAGTGTGTCAAAAAGCTAGCTATGTAATGCTAAAATTCCCCATCTCGCAGGATGGTTAGTCATACAGGGCCATATGTTTAGTAGCCTGCACTGGCAAATTTTGGGTACACTGTGAGGATATCCTCAAGAACACGAGAGTTAATAAAGTAATTACAAAGCTCCAGGTACCTCATGCCAACTGGTCTGAAAGGTCTAATAACTGGGCATTCAGTGATGTAGTGTGGGAGATCGTGCCGTAGTTCCTGCTCACAGAGTTTGCACCTGGAGTGCTCAGGATTGGGAGATCCGTCACCTGCAGCCACCTGCCACAGGTAACGGTAACCCAACCTGATCCTTGCAACCACTGTGTCGCACAGTCTGGTGAACGTTTTGTGCTGCTGCCCATAGATGTAGGTTTCAGATCTGAACAAATCATAGCTTTTTATACTAGAAGCAGAGATGGAGAAAACTGGTAAAAAAAACTCTATGGAAACTGAATCTCCGATTTAAGATTTCATAAAAATCACAGGGAAATCGCTGTAGGGGCCGATATTTCTTAAGAATTGCAATATGACCGATCCCGATCACCTATGACGGTCACACACCACCCACGTGTCATCTCGAAAAGTTGGGTGACACTAGCCATAAGCTTGTGGCCTTCAACCTTGAACAGACAAACATTCTCTATTATAGATTTATATTGCGATAATACAAACCACGAGGAAAACATATTTGACGCAGAAAAGACTTAGCAATTTAATTAAATGGTTGACAACTGGCGATATTTGTGGCTGTTAATTAAATGAAGACAAGAGATGAGATATGGTGTGGCTCCCTTCCGTCCCATATTGATGTGGCCGCAGTTATTAAGGTGTCACACTGGCCTGACAGCTGTCACGTCGCCCCGCCACCCCCTCGCGCCCACCCACCCTAGCCAGCCCACCCGGGCCAGCCCACCCTGGCCAGCCCACAACCGGCTAACCCACCCTGGCCAGCCCACCCTGGCCAGCCCATCCGTAACATGTGGAATCCTGGCCCCACCTTCCTGTTCCAGCCACTCGCCCACTTATTGTATGGAACACTTAACCTGTGTCTGTTTACCTTTGCCTACCTGTAGGCGAGTTCGAGCGTCCTATACTCCCCATGCGAGCCCAGCTTTTCTAGTGATAACTTGATCGGCCAGGCTGTTTGTTACTTGCAGAGAGGTTCTTGGGCCCCGTATATCCATCACAGCCCGGCTGATCCAGCACTTCCTGTTGGAACTTAGCCAATTGCTTCTTGACAACCTCCACGTTTGTTCCGGCAATATTTCTTTTCCCTTGTGGTAGGAAGTGGTTGTGGGGGGGGGGGTGGGGGTGGATACCGTGTCTGTCTGTTGTTTGCGCTGTTCTCTGGTGCTTTTGTCTGCCTTGTCTGCAGTGTTCTCTGCTGCTTTTGTCTAACGTGCGCCAGATTAGTTTATATCACGTTGCAATACGACGATACACTCGTATGAAAAGTAGCCAAGTTGATCACGTTTCGATCCGCCATGAACGGGGGGTCCCTCGAGAGAAACTGTCAGCATGAAGGGGCCCAAGGTGCCTTGGGGGCCCTCATTTTAGGGGCCCCAAGAGTCTTCAACACTCTCCCGCCACACACAAGAGGCATAACTGGCCGACCTCTCATTGGGTTCAAGAGAGAGAGAGAACTCGACACACACACACACACACACGCACACACACACACACACACACACACACACACACACACACACACACACACACACACACACACACACACACACACACCGCCAAATTAGCTCTGATCAATTGAACTGTGACTCCCACGTCAGGCTGCGAACCGCTGCGTCAAACAGCCCGGTTGACCAGACTACCAACCAACCAGGAGGCCTAGGGTCAGAGACCGCGACCGGTGGCCAGTCTCTCTGACATTGATTCCTGATACCATCATAAATTAAACGCAAGGTAAATCCAATTACGAAACCTGTGCATCTCTCAGCAACCATGGCGGCTCTGTTTACATGTATTAAATTGTTTGCGAACCTCGAACCCAAGGTTGTTATTGTTTATAAATAACCTCGTAATATTTTGGAGCTTATAAATGGCTTAATAAGTGTAAAGCCGCCATGGTTGAGAGAAGATATAGAGGTTTCATAAGTAATACCTCCTTGATGGGGTTCTGGGAGTTCTTCTATTCCCCCAAGCCCGGCCCGAGGCCAGGCTTGACTTGTGAGAGCTTGGTCCACCAGGCTGTTGCTTGGAGCGGCCCGCAGGCCCACATATCCATCACAGCTGGCCAATAACGGACCGAAACGTCATCATGACCTCAATGACTTTGTGTGGGGGTTTACAAATTTTCAGTCACGTCGTTATAGCTGATTATAGCTCATGTTATAGCACTGAGCGGCATAGTATAGTGGAGAAAGTCATTATATGTGTGTGTGTGTGTGTGTGTGTGTGTGTGTGTGTGTGTGTGTGTGTGTGCGTGTGTACTCACCTATTTGTGCTTGCGGGGGTTGAGCTTCGGCTCTTTGGTCCCGTCTCTCAACTGTCAATCAACTGGTGTACAGATTCCTGAGCCTACTGTTGGCTCAGTGTGTGTGTGTGTGTGTGTGTGTGTGTGTGTGTGTGTGTGTGTGTGTGTGTGTGTGTGTGTGTGTGTGTGTGTGTGTGTGTGTGTGTGTGTGTGTGTGTGTGTGTGTGCACCATATCGTCTATGGGACACGCAGAGGGTATGGTGGTTAAAATCACCACTGTTATTGATCTCCGCTCCAGCTTTAAAGAGCATGGCACAGGTATGTTGAAGATGCCTCGCCGCCTCCATACACTCCCCATATACTCCCCAAGCCTGGCCCCATGCCGGGCTTGGCAAGTAGAAGAACGCTCAGAACCCACTCCAGGTATGCTCTAGGTATACTTCAGCTATACTCTAGGTGCCGTTGTCTGGTCAGAACAAGCTCAATATGTCCACGCATAACGAACCTGCCATGAAAGTCTCCCAGTTAAACTACCCCAAATAGAGTAACCTCATTCATCATTGCCAACATACAAGGACTTAAAACAAGAACAAACAGCAAAGCACAGTTCATAAATGGCCTCCTCACGGAGCCAAATGCAGTATTTGGAGCCTTCACAGAAACCCATGCAGGGGGAATTCTTGGACAGTGAGATCTGGATACCAGGATATAATTACTACCACCAAGATAACCACAAGTCAAGCCTGGCCTCGGGCCGGGCTTGTGGAGTACAAGAACTCCCAGAACCCCATCAAGCAGGTATCAAGCAGGTAAGCAGGTGTGATAGGGTAATTTGGTCACTTGGAGGAGTGGGTCTGTATATTAAGGAAGACCTTGTATGCTCGGAGCTCCTTAACTCAACAAATGAGGTGGTAGAGGTACTGGGAGTAAAAATAGATAAAATAAACTTAGTGATTATTCTAATATACAAACCGCCAGACGCAACGTCTCAGAAATTCACAGAATAGATAAACAAAATAGAGAATAGCCTTGATAATTTGGCGAACCTAATACTGTATCTGATATTATCTTCCTAGGTGACTTCAACCTAATCTAAAATGCAGAATATCAAACAATAATATTATACCAGAAAATTTACCTGGAGATAACCAACCACAGAGTAGAGAACTACTTAGATTCTGTGACAAATTTTTCACTCAACCAGCAGATATCAGAGCCAACGAGAACGAAAATATTCTAGATCTGGTCTTCACAAACAATGAAAACATAATCATGGACATTACGATATCAGATACAACTACTTAGATCACAAGCTCATTGAAGTGCAAACGACCATCAATACTCAGAAAAGACCTGAAACAATGATCAAGCGAGAGGGGTTATTCAGTAAATTCAATTTTATTAATAACAGGATAGACTCTGAGGAAATAAACAGGGAACTTACAAACATTCAATGGGAAAATGTTCTAAGTAATAAAAATCCTACACAAGGAATAGAAAAGCTGACTTCTGAAGCATATGAAGTCTGTCTGAAACATGTTCCTTTGAGGAAAGCCAGACAGAGGTCCAACTTAGAAAGAGAACGCAGACGACACTGCAAAAGAAGGAAAAAAATAACAGAAATGCCTAAGCAAACACGACTTCCCATACAAAGAAGGACTAATTTAATCAGGGAGATTCAGGGGAAGCCGGGAAGAGGTTCAATGAAGAAAGAGAACGCAGACGACACTACAAAAGAACGGAGAAATTAATGGAAATGCTTAAGCAGACACGACTTTCCATACAAAGAAGGAATAATTTAAACAAGGGAAATTGAAGACATCGACAGAGACTGAAGCATTCATATCAGATTAAAGAAAGGCAACTAGAACAGAAAGAAATTCAAGAAATAAAGAAAAACCTAAAATATTTATTCACATATGCTAAATCAAAAGCAAAGAAAAACCATTGCCAGTATTGGACCTATTTGTACTAGGAGGATGACAAGGAAATTAGTGAAATCCTAAAGAAGCAGTATGAGGACATGTTTAGCACTCTAAAAGAAACAGCATGAAATTGGAAGATCCAGACAACTTCTTTATGCGTGATATCCAAACCCCTGTAAATGTAACTGATATCAACACGAGCGTGGCAGATTTTGAAAGAGAAATTGACAACATGCCTATGCACTCGGCCCCGGGTCCAGACTCATGGAATTCAATGTCCACAAAGAAATGTAAAGTGCCAGTTGCACAGGCACTCAGTATAGTGTGGATTCGTTCCTAAATCGTAGATCTAAAACTTTCTGTAGTTTTCAACTACACACACACACACACACACACACACACACACACACACACACACGCACACACACACACCACACACACACACACACACAACACACACACACACACACATATATATATATATATATAATATATATATATATATATATATATATATATATATATATATATTGTGGGTGTGTGTGTGTGTGCGCGCGTGTATATCAGGGCAAAGCGCCAGGCCATTGTGACTGTATAGCACTGGGAAGGGATCAGGATAAGGATTTGGGATGGGACGGGGGAAGGAATGGTGCCCAACCACTAGTGGACGGTCGGGAAATGGACTTGAGGGACTCGTCAGTGTGTGCGTGTTGTACCTGCCACGCACACCAGCACTAAGATGACAGGTTTGGTCTTCATAGTTGTGGAATTATTGCATAAGACAATCTTCCTCCTCCAAACCTGAGTTGACCTGGGTTGTGTCTCCATGGTCCTGACTGTGGCCCCCATGGCTGTGGCCCATGGCCCTGACTGTGGTCCCCATGGTCCTGACTCAAGATTTTGAGTCAGTACAAGAATTGTCGTAGGCTGTTTCACAAAGGTCAAAGCCAAGCGTTTACTGGAGCCGCTCAGGTAAAATATGTGACCTTTATTACCTTAGGCTGACAGGGGCGCACTCTGCCATCCTCGTCTGCTGACACCCTCGGAAATATATCAATAAAGGGCTTGACGCTGTGTTTACCTTGCTGTGGGACACTGATTGGCATGGGAGAGCTGGGAGACGATCGCTCAGCACGGGGGAGCTTGGCTGTGGTGGTGGTGTTGCTGGTGTGGTGGTGGTATGGTGATGGTTGTGGTGCTGTGGTGGTGGTGGTGCTGGTGCTGGTGTGGTGGTGGTTGTGGTGCTGTGGTGGTGGTGGAGGTGGTGGTGGTATGGTGATGGTGGTGGTGGTCGTGGTGATGGTGGTGATGGTGTGGTTTGATTAGTGATGATTTTCCTCCCTATCAGTTACTATAGGGAATTGAGGTCTATAGTCCTTCATGCCTCAAATATTAGCCATATTATGCATTTTGCATTATATTCTAGCTATTCTGATGTTCAAATTTCCTATCAAAAACCGTTTTTAATGTTGTGGATGGAGGTGGCTTCCACAACTTCCCTCAGTACATTCCTCATTATTGACAACCCGTTCAGAGTATGAGTGTTTCCTTGTATTTCTTTGATTCATTTGCGTTTCCAGCTTCTATGTCCTCTTGCCCCAGAAGTGACTCGAACCCATACTGCCAGGAGCACTCTGCTAGCGTACAGGATCCCTTAACCGCTCGACCAACACGATCGGACAAAAGAGGTTGGTAGCCGAGGCTATTTCCATCCCCCCGCCGGCACTCGGTTGGTAATCTTGGGCATGGTATTTTATCAAATCACCGCATTCTTTGGGGCACACGTGAGGCACACAAAACACGTCCGGTCGTGTTGGTCGAGCGGTTAAGGGATCCTGTACGTTCTCTAAGTTGAAAGAGGCTGTGCTTGTCTGCTCTTCTCAATATCTTTTATATTGTGATCACATCTACTCCATTTCTTATCCAGGATTGTGAGGTTCAGTTCCTTTAGCCTGTCCCCATAGCTTAACCCTCTTAGTTCTGGTACTAATCTTCATTTTTAGTACTATTAGTGTAATCTAACATATCCAAACACACCAAACTTAACTAAACCAAAGAAAACACACAACCTATCTTAATCTTAATTCGCTGACTCAAGTCCGTAAGTACATTCAGACACTAATTAAACTTCATGCATTTGGGGAGTATTAAGATAATGCAAAACTAGACTTTGTGGTGATTACCACGAAGGTACATAATCCCTTCCTCTCAGGCACGGGTTATCTTGAGGTTATCTTGAGATGACTTCGGGCTTTTAGTGTCCCCGCGGCCCGGTCCTCGACCTGGCCCTCCACCCCCAGGAAGCAGCAGCCCGTGACAGCTGACTAACACCCAGGTACCAATTTACTGCTAGGTAACAGGGGCATCAGGATGAAAGAAACTCTGCCCATTGTTTCTCGCCGGCACCTGGGATCGAACCCGGGAACCACAGGATGACGCGTCCAGTGTTCTGTCCGTTCAGCCACTGGAACCGGCTCGGGTATGTTCTGTAGTGTTACATCTTTTTATTTGTAGTTCAGGTTTCTAGTGTTTAGCAGAGTAGAGGAGTTGAAACTGGTTTTCATTGAGCGTCGCGTTGTTCTGTGTCCATTGTAAGACGTGATTTACAGTGATTGGAGATTTGCTGTGTCTTCTATGGGCCTGTGGGCCGCTCCAAGCAACAGCCTGGTGGACCAACTCTCACAAGTCAAGCCTGGCCTCGGGCCGGGCTTGGGGGAGTAGAGAACTCCCAGAACCCCATCAAACAGGTATCTATGTGACTACTCTCATCAAAATCCTGGTGTCATCTGCAAAGGATATGGTTTGATTGTGGCCTTGATTGTGGTACCAGATTGTGGTACTTTGGTTCTGGTACCAGACTGTGGTACATTGTCTGTGTCCGATATGAGGATGAGAACAAGTACTGGAGCAAGCACAGTAAGTACCCTGGGGGACTGAGCTCTTCACGGTCGATGATCCGGATTTGACTGTGTTGACTTTGCTTTGCCAGTTAATCCCTGCGTGCGAGCTTTGTTTGCTGTTGCACCATTACCACATTAGTGTAGAGCATTGGCGAATTCTGTGCATATTAGACCAGCATTTTACTGGTGTACCTTAACTACCTTGAGGTGCTTCCGGGACTTAGCGTCCCTGCGGCCCGGTCGTCGCGGGAGACATCTCCTATCCACGAGGCTAACCATAGCCCGTGCTACTTGCCCAGTCCTGTGCCAGTTAAGTTACGGGCTCACCATAGCCCGTGCTACTTGGAACTTGTTCCGAGTAGCTGAATCTATAACAACAACAACCGGTCGTCGACCAGTGTGAACTATGTCGACGTCGACCAATGTGAACTGTGTTTAGTTCATATTGCCAAATAGGAACACGAGGGAAGACTTCAGACAAAGGGACGTCTCAGTGACGTCTCCATCTAAGGTCATAGTGGTCTAGAAATGGTTTAATTAACGTTTTTTTTCCCCCGTTTGATTTATTTCTTTGAAAATGAGCAAAACCTAAAAAACTTTTGCTGAAAGCTTGTAGCACTTAATTATGGATGGATTACTCTATTTCATGCCCCCCAAAAAATGCAGTTTTGATATGATATAAGATAAGCCTGGTGGGAGGCGTCCTATAATGGGATGGAAGATAATTGGCAGAGTGGTTATCAATTGATTATTGTGGGTGTTCTACAGTTATTCAAGAGGAATTGGTGAAAAAAAAGAAAGACTACAATTGTTTGTTTATAGTGTCGCCACGTTGCCACATCGATGCCTCCCACGTTGCCACATCGATGCCTCGCCACGTTTGCCACATCGATGCCTCGCCACGTTGCCACATCGACACCTCTCATCATCACACCAGCCCCTCGCTACATCATCAGTGTGAACTTCTCCCGAGATAATTGCTTTCTCCACCGTCAAACCGCAATATCGTCGTCTCAGAATTTATCTTCGTGCTACTGTGGGGTCCCCCAGCTTCGCGCAACCGCCTCTAGGAGCGCTGAGGTCGAGCCAGATTGTAACACACCTCACATTGCTTCTTCACAAGCCCTGCCTCCGTTTTGGTATTGGCTACTGTTATATTGCAAATCCTGCAGCCCTGAGTTAAGTAAATATGAGCTAAAATATCGTGTGCTATGGTTTAATGAGGTTTAACGTAAATAATATTTATAATATCGTGTGAATTAACCATTCAGTGACTTGTTAAATATTGGAGCTGGACCAGTTCTCCATTCCACAGTTTCTCTGAGTCATTTCAATATTTCCTGCATTGATTCCATTATCATTAATTGTTAATGGTGTCATTAGTGAATTCAAATTCCAGAGCAGTAAGAAATAATTGTCTCTAGCAGTTTATTTTGCATAATAGAAATTTGTTTTTGAGATTTTCATAGACAATTGAACATAGAAAAATTTTGATATTTCTCCGACCTAACTTTGAAATTTATCCTTTAAGCATTTATTTTAAACTTTTACCATAGCATGTTACCCAGGTCTGTGTCCAATTTGTTTTTGCAACCCATTTTTGATGCATTGCCATTTGTGTTGAATCTTTTTAATGAAATTTTGCAATTGCATTTTCCAGTTTTTATTCTAAATTGCTGTACTTAGCCTGGGTTTAATTAATTTACATGCATCTAATTACAGTCATTTTTTTTAATGAAAGATTGCTAAAATTAATTCACAATTTGCTTGTTCTAATTTTTTCTTGCCTAGCCCAATTTAATAATTTTAATTCTGCCAATTTTTTTACTTTAGCCAAGTTTATATTTTTGAGGTTTATTTTGTGTATACTATTTCTGATGCCAGGTGCACTTAATTATAATCTGCGTTCAAATATTACTTCCTCGGCTGTGACAATGCCTACCACTGTTGAATCCCCCTCAGACTCAACAGGAGCAGTTGCTCATCCCAATGCCAGAGAGCAGCTCAGGAAATGGCTATTCCTCTTTTTGCTGGGGAATCGCGTTATTGGAATCCTGGTTTAGTAAGGTTGAAGCGAAAACAGTTGCACATTTTTCCAAGCCTACTAATGCCGAATACTTGGCAATTGCACCGTCAGCTGTAGACACAACCAAAGGTGATGCACGTTTCGTTGTTGATGAGAAAGCCATTGTTAGCCTCCAGTCTTGGCCTGAATTTAAAGATTTCTTTTGCCGTCGTTTTGTTAATAAGGAGACCTTGACCCGTATAGGTTAGTCAAGAAAATTGCCAATGCCACCATGTAGCCTGGTGAATCGTTAATGTGTTTACTAGCCGTCTCAATCAGTATCTTTATGCCTTGTTTCTGCTATGAATAATTCGATTTGGTTAGATAAAGACAATAATCTGTCCCCTGAGTCTATGGCCAAAATGATAGCATTTGGTACTGTGACGGTAACGTGTTGGAAATGGTGGTCGGCAGTCTTCCAACTAGCAGGTGTCAGTGCTGGGCCACATATACTTAAATTTAAATAAAAAAAATGAAAAAAAAGAGTGACTGCTTGTCTGATAATCTGTGGTAAGGCAGATACACAAAAACACAAAATATAACAAAATACTTTACTTTAATCTAGAAAACACAAAATAAAATAAAAACGATACCATGGCATATATATAATATAATGTAAAAGAAAAATATATAAAATTATAACAAAGTGAAAAGGGGGGAACTGGTTACGTTAACAAAATAAATGGTGCTGGGAATATATGCGCTAGCTAAGAACCTCTTATTTGATCACACGAGGTGGGTCAAATTCAGGTGTTCATAGCAGGAGCACGAGATATATTCTGGCTGGCAGAAATGCAAGGGACTCCAACAATAACTGGCGATGATTGTGATTGGCGAGGAACGGGAGTGGTGTGTTGGTTGGCGGCCAATGAGAACGCTGGACGGCCGCAAGTCGCTAGTTAGGCAGTTGAAGGGTTCGGCACGTCGACCAGGTGTGCAGCAGGTGCTGGAGAGGGGGGAGGAGGGAGTTGAGGTGCGTGTGGCTGTCTTGATATATACGCTAAGCCACTACAAAACGTATCTTGCATATTGTTGAGGACGTGATGAAATACGAAAATAGCAGGCTAAATCTCTGATAAGAGATTATCGTCACAGTACTTTAATGCATTTTACCCCCGAGCATACTAAACCAATCGTTGAGCAACAAAATTTTGGTGTTAAACATGAAATTGGTGAAGTGTTTGAGGCTATTAACAATGCCGCCGATAAACTAGCTCCCCGAAGTGCTCAACTGTTGCCACCCTCTGATACTGTAAATGTAGTAACAAGCTCTCAGCATCCTTCCACAAACTCTCAAAACTCTTGGTCGCAGAACCGCACCCATGCTCGTAGCCCCCAGTCAAATTCGCCGCCTCATAAATTGCCGAAACGCCATAGTCCACAACCATCCACTCCCTCATGTTGGCATTGTGGCAAGAGTAACCACCTCGCAAGGGACTGTTGGTTCGTCCCTAGATCATCACCTCCTAGACAATTCTCTCGGTCCCCTCGTCAATCTAATCATTCTAGGCTACCATATTGCAAATACCATAAACAAGTCAGTCACCACACTGCGGATTGTAGAGCTAGGCAAAGGGCATCCCCACCTCGTAACTCCCACGGTCAGTCTTGGCGAGGCTCACAACGTCCAAGACATTATCAGAACTCTCGTAATTACAACTCCCAGCCCAACTATAATGCAACTTCAAATTATAATACTCAGTCACAGAATGCTGGAGTTCAGAATGTTCACTCCATGTCGTCGGGATTAATGTCAATGAACCGCTAACCAATTCAAGCTAGTCAATCCTAGTGCCCTCCCTGTGTATTCAGTAGCTACCCAAAATAAATTTGGACACTTGACAGAGGAGGACACTGACTCTAGACCAGTTGTAGATGTTGACAGAACCACAGTACATTTGACCCAGACAAGACGCAGATATCCCAGACAACATAAGTCAAAAGTAGTAACTTGTCTAGTCTCAAGTTATGGTCCCCTTGTATCAGCCATTGTCCATAGTAGAGTTTTAAAAGTTTTCTTGATTCAAGTGCAAAAATTAATATTGTCAAACCCTCAGCTCTTAGAGACATTGAAAGTAAGCACCCTATACTTTAAAACAGTCACACATACTTTTTCTAAGCGGTATTTCAGGAATAAAGAAAAGTTCAGGGTGAAATTGACCTCCCACTCAAGTTCAATGATGTCACATTGTCTATAACATGTCTAGTTGTTGACATTATTCATTTCCCTGGAGACATTCTCTTAGGTCTTTACACCATGATTGATGAAAATATTGCATTGTTTTCCTCATCGTTGGAACATAAGTATCAAAGACCACACCATACCCTTGTGTAGCATGTATCGACAGGGCCATGAGTTCAATCTTCAATCAGACTACGAATTTAATTTCGTTGACACCCGCCTTGCTAACGTAGGTTTGTCAGATCATTGTCGTGGTAACATACCCGAGAAAATAGGCCCTCAAAGAAGCATCGTAGTTGTGCAGTTGTTAAGGAGAGTGAGTATCGGGATCTTCTGGAAGGGGACGCCCTAACGAATTCTCGTTGTCTTGCTCGCCTGGAAGCTTCCATCTCTGAAGTCAGTGGTTCCACGGCTACTGACACTGTGCTGCACTCTCATTCTCTCACCAGAATAAGAGTTAAGGTTCAGGGAGCGCCTGAGTTGTCGGATGTGATTGCAGAAAGTGAAACGTGTAAGTGAATGGTACGTTTGTTGAACCCTCCTGGCACACAGTGCAGGATGGTACTGTTACATTATTATTGCAAACACTAGTAATGCCGATATCCATCTCCAGTCTGGTACCCATGTCGTAGATTTTGCCCATTATCGTTACCGGTGCGAGTTGTGGATGATGTCTCCATGGATCATACTGTTTGTACTCTCACACCAGGAGAACAAGGATCTCAGCCAGAGGTGCAAGCGCAACACCTCAGTCCTACTGATTTTCCTGACTCTGTGGCTCAGCTTTGGAAATTTTGAACAGGAATAGAGCTGTTGTTGCTCTATCAGGAGAAAAGTTAGGTCTCACTCCTCTATTACACATAAAATTTCCACTTGAACAAGGAACTACCCCTATTTATGTACCAGCTTACCGACTTCCCCATTCTCAGAGAGCAGAAGCCATAGACTTATAGAGGAAATGCTACAGAGTGATGTAATCGAATCGAGTAATTCGCCATGGAACACTCCATTGATTCTTGTACCAAAGCGAGATGGACTTGGAGACCTGTAATCGATTATGGAGCTTAACAGAGTAACAATACATGATCGTTTCCCACTTCCAGCTCTAAATGATTTGTTGCNGGAGGGGGCTGAGAGACTGGGAGGGGGCTGAGAGGCTGGGAGGGGGCTGAGAGGCTGGGAGGGGGCTGAGAGGCTGGGAGGGGGCTGAGAGACTGGGAGGGGGCTGAGAGACTGGGAGGGGCTGAGAGACTGGGAGGGGGCTGAGAGGCGGGAGGGGGCTGAGAGGCTGGGAGGGGCTGAGAGACTGGGAGGGGGCTGAGAGACTGGGAGGGGGCTGAGAGGCTGGGAGGACTGAGAGACTGGGAGGGGGCTGGGAGGGGGCTGAGAGGCTGGGAGGGGGCTGAGAGACTGGAGGGGGCTGAGAGACTGGAGGGGACGAGAGACTGGGAGGGGCTGGGAGACTGGGAGGGGCTGAGAGGCTGGGAGGGACTGAGAGGCTGGGAGGGGGCTGAGAGGCTGGGAGGGACTGGAGACTGGGAGGGGACTGGGAGACTGGGAGGGGGCTGAGAGACTGGGAGGGGGCTGAGAGGCTGGGAGGGGGCTGAGAGGCTGGGAGGGGGCTGAGAGACTGGGAGGGGTCTGAGAGACTGAGAGGGGCTGAGAGACTGGGAGGGGGCTGAGAGACTGGGAGGGGGCTGGGAGACTGGGAGGGGCTGAGAGGCTGGGAGGGGGCTGAGAGGCTGGGAGGGCTGAGAGGCTGGGAGGGGGCTGAGAGGCTGGGAGGGGCTGAGAGCTGGGAGGGGCTGAGAGACTGGAGGGGGCTGAGAGACTGGGAGGGGGCTGAGAGTGGGGAGGGGGCTGAGAGGCTGGGAGGGGGCTGAGTGGGGAGGGGGCTTAGAGACTGGGAGGGGGCTGAGAGACTGGGAGGGGGCTGAGAGGCTGGGAGGGGGCTGAGAGGCTGGGAGGGGGCTGAGAGGCTGGGGGGGGCTGAGAGGCTGGGAGGGGTCTGAGAGGCTGGGAGGGGGCTGAGAGGCTGGGAGGGGCTGAGAACTGGGAGGGGGCTGAGAGATTGGGAGGGGGCTGAGAGACTGGGAGGGGGCTGAGAGCTGGGAGGGGGCTGAGAGGCTGGGAGGGGGCTGAGAGACTGGGAGGGGGCTGAGAGACTGGGAGGGGGCTGAGAGGCTGGGAGGGGCTGAGAGGCTGGGAGGGGGCTGAGAGACTGGGAGGGGGCTGAGAGGCTGGGAGGGGCTGGGAGACTGGGAGACTGGAGGGGCTGAGACTGGGAGGGGCTGAGAGGCTGGGAGGGGGTGAGAGACTGGAGGGGGCTGAGAGACTGGGAGGGGCTGAGAGGCTGGGAGGGGGCTGAGAGGCTGGGAGGGGCTGGGAGACTGGGAGGGGGCTGAGAGGCTGGAGGGGGCTGAGATACGGGAGGGGGCTGAGAGGCTGGAGGGGGCTGGGAGACTGGGAGGGGTCTGAGAGACTGGGAGGGGCTGAGAGGCTGGGAGGGGGCTGGGAGGGGGCTGAGAGACTGGGAGGGGGCTGAGAGACTGGGAGGGGGCTGAGAGACTGGGAGGGGGCTGAGAGACTGGGAGGGGCTGAGAGGCTGGGAGGGGCTGAGAGACTGGGAGGGGGCTGAGAGGCTGGAGGGGCTGAGAGACTGGGAGGGGCTGGGAGGGGGCTGAGAGGCTGGGAGGGGGCTGAGAGACTGGGAGGGGCTGAGAGACTGGGAGGGGGCTGAGAGACTGGGAGGGGGCTGAGAGGCTGATATACAACGTACAAAACGTGACCTATTAGTTGAGAGGGACATCGTGTCCTTGCGTGTGGCAGCGGAGCCACGTAGCAGGCTCCCTGTTTGTTTCCACCCCACTCGGCTGTTGTTGCTAGCATGATGCATCCTCTGCTAATTTGTCTAATGCTATGATTCTGGCACCTATTTTTATCATAACTACTCATCACATCATGGCGTTCGCTTCTGTAATCTGATCATTCACTTCATTTATTTACTATTCACCATTCTTATACTAAACCAGAAATGGTGAGACATCACTGTATTTTCTCATTCCTTGCTTCCTTGTCCTCTTATTCTATTGGTATTCATTGTGAGTATTTCCTCTCTTTCCATCCTGTCAATCCTCATAAGTATTTGTCAATCATATCTCCTCTCTCCTCAATTTTTTTTCTAACAATATTAAATTCTAAGAAGCCTTTATTTTACGTATATCGTAATTCTGGGACGATTCTCACTGCAAACATGTAATATTTTTTCAAGCTTCTTCAGTGCATTTTGAGGAGGGGGGGGGGGGGGGAGACTATCGATGGGGGCTGCATACACTACCTTGAGGATACCTTGAGGTGCTTCCGGGCTTATCGTCCCCGCGGCCCGGTCATCGACCAGCCTCCTGGTTGCTGGACTGATCAACCAGGCTGTTGGACGCGGCTGCTCGCAGCCTGACGTATGGCTGCGAGGACTTTTCTAGGACTTTTCTTTTTACATAGGTGGTGTACAGTGTTCTGAAGGCCTCCTTTCATAAATTCCCAAATGCTTTTATGTGTGTCACCGGAATTAGACTATCTACTCATATCTACTCTTATCTACTCATATATCTACTCTTATCTACTACTTTTTGTCGAGGTCGTTTCGGGGCAGTTCCCTGCTTCCCATAACTGTGAAGCAACTTGGCGTCCTTAACTGTGAAGCAACTTGGCGTCCTTAACTGTGAAGCAACTTGGCGTCCTTAACTGTGAAGCAACTTGGCGTCCTTAACTGTGAAGCAACTTGCGTCGCGTCCTTAACTGTGAAGCAACTTGGCGTCCATAACTGTGAAGCAACTTGGCGTCCTTAACTGTGAAGCAACATGGCGTCCTTAACTGTGAAGCAACTTGGCGTCCTTAACTGTGAAGCAACTGGCGTCCTAACTGTGAAGCAACTTGGCGTCCTTAACTGTGAAGCAACTTGGCGTCCATAACTGTGAAGCAACTTGGCGTCCTAACTGTGAAGCAACTGGCGTCCATAACTGTGAAGCAACTTGGCGTCCTTAACTGTGAAGCAACTTGGCGTCCATAACTGTGAAGCAACTTGGCTATCTCTCAACTGTTTTCAGTTTCTTCTGACACCTTTCTCCTGCAGCTGGTTTTGTTCATCTTTGAGCACTTACAATTATCATTTGTCTCGACTAATCCCAACAATTTTGCATCTTTCGTAAATATGTAGGACTCTCCCTGTAGTTAGGTTAGCGGGAGCCGGCCGGACAGCACGCTGGACTTGTGATCCTGTGGTCCTGGGTTCGATCCCAGGCGCCGGCGAGAAACATTGGGCAGAGTTTCTTTCACCCTGTGCCCCTGTTACCTAGCAGTAAAATAGGTACCTGGGTGTTAGTCAGCTGTCACGGGCTGCTTCCTGGGGGTGGAGGCCTGGTCGAGGACCGGGCCGCGGGGACACTAAAAGCCCCGAAATTATCTCAAGATAACCTCAAGATAAGGTCATTAAGATAAATGAGAAATAGTTTGGGTCTTCGCATTGATCCTTGAGGGACTTTGCTCGCTTTTCTACGCTAGTCTGATTTCTCGCCCCGCTCTGTGACCCCCATACTCATCCTGTGAGCGGTAGCGCAAAACCTTCGCTCATACGAATAGGTCCAATACCGGCAGTGGCTTCTGCTTTTGATTTCGCATATGTGAAGAAGTATTTTGGGGTTTTGTTGATTTCTTGTAAATTGGTACGACATTCGTCATCCTCTGACAGATGGGTAAAACTACCTTCTCATTTGATTCATTAAAGACCGGTGCTAGAGGTATACTGAGGGCCTGTGCACCTTCTTTGAACATCCATGGTGATATGTTATCACGTTTAATAACTTTTTCATCTAATGATGGTAGTTATCTTATCACTTCCTCCATTGTTATCTCAATATTTATGTCTCTCGTTTAGGATTACCTCCCCTTCTTAGGTCTGGGAGTTATTCCAGCTCAGTCGTGAACACACTGTGTAGACGGGCTTGTTGCTCCTCACAAATTTCCTTTTCATTTTCTATTTGTTCTTCTCTCTTGCGTAATCTCATCACTTGGCATTTCGGTTCTTTTTCTTCGTATATAACGATAGCATGTAGTAAGTTTTTTCTTTCTTTTGATGCAATATCATTTATACTGATATTCTGATATTCTTCTGGTGTATATGTACTCGTTCCTAGCTCTGTAGCATCTATTCTAGTTTTCTTTTGCCCTCTGTATCCGTTCCATTCCCTCCCGCTTTTGTCGGTCTCGCTTCATGCAGATCGGCGTTCAATCCCCGACCGTCCAAATGGTTGGGCACCATTCCTTCCTCCCGCCCATCACAAATCCTTATCCTGACCCCTTCCCAGTGCTATATAGTCGTAATGGCTTGGCGCTTTCCCCTGACAAATCTATCTATCTATCCCTCCCGCTTTTCGTTATAGATTCTAATCATTGTTTAATGAACCATAGGTTGTTGTATTCCCTCAAAGTTGTTGCTCTAATTGTTATTATGAATATCTCTTTCAGCTTCTCCCTTGGACTTGATCCATCATTTCCTGGACTGACTTCATCCTAAGTTCTTCCTCCCATTGAACATTTCTCAGGTACTCTCTTACTGTCGTGTAGTTCCCTTTTCTGTAGTCTGGTCTCCTTTCTCTGACTCCCCTTGACTTCCGGTCATTGCTCTTAATTCAACCGTGTATTCAAAGACCAGGACGCTATGGTCGCTGGCTCCTAGTGGTGTTTTATGCTTACTCGTGTACTCACCTAGTTGTGCTTGAGGGGGTTGAGCTCTGGCTCTTTGGTCCCGCCTCTCACCTGTCAGTCAATTGGTGTACAGATTCCTGAGCCTACTGGGCTCTACCATATCTACATTTGAAAATGTTTATGGAGTCAGCCTCCACCACATCATTGCCTAATGCATTCCATCTGTTAACTACTCTGACACTGAAAAAGTTCTTTCTAACGTCCCTGTGGCTCATTTGGGTACTCAGTCGCCACCTGTGTCCCCTTGTTCGCGTACCACCAGTGTTGAATAGTTTATCCTTTTCTACCCTGTCAATTCCTCTGAGAATTTTGAAGGTAGTGATCATGACTTCCCGAGCTTCCAGCGACGTGATGTGCATTTCCCACAGCCTTTCCTCTAACTCATGCCTCTTAGTTCTGGGACTAACCTAATGGCATACCTCTGAACGTTTTCAAACTTCGTCTGGCGCTTAACAAGGTATGGACTGCATATTCCAGGATTGGTCTTACATATAAGGTATACAAGGTTCTTAAGGACTCCTTACACAGGTTCCTGAAGGCAGTCCTGATGATTGCCAGCCGTGCATATGCCGCTGATGGTATTATTTTGATGTGGGCTTCAGGAGACAGGTTCTTTCTCTCTGTCCGTTTCATGAAGGACTTCATCTCACATTCGGTATCCTGTGTCTGGCTTCCTGTTTCCACCGCCTAGTTTCATTACCTTACAATTACTCTGGTTGAACTTTAGTAGCCAATTTGTTGGACCATTCATTCAGTTTGTCTAGGTCATCTTGTAGCCTCATACTATCTTCCTCTGTGTTAATCCTCCTCATAATATTTGCATCATCAGCAAACAACGAGAGGAAGGAGTCTATACCCTCTGGGAGATCGTTTACATATATCAGAAACAGTATAGGTCCAAGGACTGATCCCTGTGGGACTCCACTGGTGACGCCTCGCCAGTCGTCACCTGTACTTACCTTGTTGTACTTACCTAGTTGTGCTGTATACTCGTG
>WNGS01033470.1:8252566-8273531 GCA_020271785.1 Procambarus virginalis
TGTGTGTGTGTGTGTGTGGTGTGGTGTGAATTACACCATTCCCCACCCATCTGGGTGGGACATGCGGTTTCGGGATCGTAGTCCTTATGTTCCGGGTTCGATCCCCGAGTGGAACGGCGGAGAGAAATGGGCAAAATGTGTCTTTCACCCTGATGCCCCCTGTTGTCTAGCAGTTAATAGGCCTACCTGGGAGTAGACAGCTGCTACGGGCCTGCTTCCTGGGGAGAGGGGAGGAGTGTGATAACAACAACGAGACCGGTCAAGGGACCGTGGTCGCGAGGGACGCTAAAGGCCCGAAATCATCTCAAGATCCACTGGAGACATGTATGACTTACGTTTTCTCACTGTGACGGAGGCCAGTAGGTGGTCACCCGTACTTAAAGGGAGTGAAGGAAGGCAGTGTGTTAGTGCGCGTGGCACAGCCTCTCTTCTGTGTGCACTTATGGCACATACTTGTCCCTCTCTCCCACATTCTGCTGTGGGGGAGAGTAGGTTAAGGTGTTGGGCCTACGGCTGTGGGGAAGAGGGTAGGGCCAGGACACGGCAACCGGGGAGGGAACTGTCGGACGGGAGGGGAGGGAAGAGAGGGGAGGGAGGAGAGGGAAGAGAGGAGAATGCAGGGGGGGGGGGAAACGGGAAGGAGGAGTAGAAGGGAAGGTGAAAGAGGAGATAGAGAGAGAGGGCGGGGTGGAGGGTAGGAACTGGAGATGTATGGAGGGAAGATAGGTAAGGGCTAGGTAGAGAAGGAGAGTGAGGTTGGGCCGGTAATAGAGAGAGAGAGAGAGAAGCGAGGAGAAGAGAGGAGAGAAGAGAGAGAGAGAGCAGAGAGAGAGAGAGAGAGAGCAGGCGAGAGGGATTGGTTGGGGGGAGGGAGAGGAGGTGGCGAGTAACAGTTAAGGTAAATGGGTTCTGGTACCGGCCCTTCACCTACAGGAGATTGTATATATTTTCCCAGATTGGAGTTGGCGCTCTTAGTGGGCGTTGGAGCCGTAGTCAATCTTGGGAAGTGTTCAAGAGCAACATCAGTTGAGGATCAGTAGAGGGAAGCTCTGGTTTGACAGTAGAGACAAGGAAGTGGAGGGATGGTGGGCAGGGGTGCCCAGTAGGGGGGGGGGTGAGGACAGGGGCTACGTATCAACCCGCCTACTTACGATGTTCCTGTCCTCCCTCTACATAAGGCAATGTACTGCTCCGGAAAATACATTCAGATTTCCATTCATTTGGAGGTCAAATGTACGTGAATCGGGTCCCTTCCTTCGGCTATGCCTCACCCCCTCTCGGTATACATCCTTACCACCATCGATTCATCCTTCCCTCTCTTCTCACCCTCGAGGTGGGGGTTTGAGGAGGAGCACCACCCCCCCCGGGGTTTTTAACGGGGGGTGGGCAATGAATGGGAGAGGGGAACGGGAAAGGGAAATGCTGAGGTGGGTGCTCCCGATGTCCATCCCCCCCGCCTTCCCACTACGCCGTCCTGGTAATGTTCCCCTAACCCTGTGGCGCCCGTTCCCTTCAGGGTACATTGAGGGTCCTTGGTTGGCCCGTCTCCCTCTGCCCCTGCGCTCTCCAAATAGGGATTGAGTGTGGGTTATAAATGTTCTTTAACCCCCGGCTCCTCATGGACGGGGTATGGGAGGATACTAATGGTAGTTTGATGTGGCCACACGTGGGAGGCAGGTCTTAATTGGCCCGTGTGAGGGTGCATGTGCTTGTGAGCCCGAGTGGGGCACGGTCTGGGATTGACCACGGTGTGGGCGGTCTAGTTCGGTTCTTGGCCGTGGATGTGAGGGCAGGTCTTATTGGCGCAGTTGTTGAGGGAGGGGCAGGGTCTTGTATTTGACCCGTTGAGGCAGGTTTTACTTGGCCCGGTGCAGGGTGTGGGAAAGGGCAGCAGTTCTTAGTTGGCAGTGTGAACACAGATGCTATTTATAACCCTCCAAACTCACAATACTCATGTCTAACCTACGCTATGAAAACATCCATGACTCTCACGCAGTTATGTGGTACCTGATAATTTATTCCCACTCGATAATTAACCATCAAAAAAAAAAAGTGCCAATTTGGATGGCGTTCTGGTGGTGGATTTTGCGTCACCGGTTTAGATGTGGGTAAGTGGTAAGTTTATTCAAGTGTTGGAATCTGACAGGTGGGGTATGCAGGGTAGCGAATTTACATATGGTTTCCTTTGTTGGCCAAAATGTGTTTCTAGTGTAGGACGGGGATGGGTTGACAGTCTACGATCGAGGGACGGGGGAGAATACATAAGGGGGGGGGATAGAACCACCTACGCCCCCCCTTCCGGACGTGTCTCATGCTTCCTGTCGATAGTCTTTTCTGGCTGTCCTGGAAGTATTGCAGTTAACGCCGTCAACGTCAGCCTGTGGATGCCACAGAGGTGGTCAAGGGCAGAAGATCAGCTTCCAGCGTGAATTACTCTTATTGTTTGTCACTGTTCCTCTATCGTCCGTCTCACTAGTAGGGGGGGGGTGAGGGGGTCCTGGAGCCCGTTGTTCTGGGAGGGGGGGAGGGGTTGCAGCACGGTCAGGGCGCAGTGATAGCAGGTGGGGATAGAGTGTTGCTGTAGAAGGTGATAGATAGAAGTTGTGTGATAGGGCGGTGATTGGGTTCTGGGATAAGTGAGATAGAGAGGATGCGAGATGAAGGGGGAGAGAGGAGAGAGAGAAGAGAGCTGAAAGATAAGGATGTTCGTTTTTATTTAAGAGAAGAGAAATGCTTATGATTCTCTGTCGTGCTTCGAGGGGTGGGGGTAGGGTGAGTTCTTGCTCGTGAGGGTGGGGCGTGGTGGTGCCGTAGGTGGTGGTAAGGCCGTCGTGGTGTGAGTGAACTCTCGGTGTGGGTGGTGTGGGTGTGGGATATAGGGACCCGGCACCTTAGACCCATACAATATCACAAGGGATCGAGTGATTGTAGCCACGTTCCAGCCGGAGGAAATGTTCCTACGAACACGTAGCTCCCACCTCCACCGCGCCCAGGACTCTGAGAGGAGCACGCGTGTGGCAGGGGAGGTGAGCGCGCCAGCTGAAGGAACACCTCTCAGGCCTGAGGCGTGTGTCAGGTGACGGAGGAGGGATGACTGGGTGCAGGAAGCTCTCTAGTCGACATCCGTGACGGCTCGCTACCTCTCAACCCTCACACCACGCCGCAAAATTCCGGAAATCATGATGAACTTGCTCTGAGGCCCGCAGTGATGCGCTATTCCCGCTGAAAAAGTAGGTAATATACTGGCAAAAAATAGTGCGGGGGAATATGCGAGCAGCGAATGTAGTTCGCAGTGTGAAAGCTGCTGCAGATAAGTGCAGGCGTGGCGGCCCCCCCCCCCGCCCGGAGTGAACGCAGCGCAGGCATTCACCTGCACATGGTGTTGACTAGGGAAGTACGTTATCATACGTACAGCCTGGGGACTCGGAGGTGTCGCTGATCATTGTCTGGTGGAGACCAAAGATAAGAAGATCAAACTCTCGGGAGTACCACATCCATTAATCCATTAATAGAGTTCGTTAATGGTAGTAATGGTAGTAGGAGCCTACTCACACCCAATATACAGTTATCACTAACCATAGTAACCGTCATGGTGTGTATAGCTTCTACCAGAGATTGCATGGTGTACCTTCTTGTATTCCGTACGTCCCACTCATGATGCCCAGCGGGTCATCGGTTGTACCGTATTTTGATTTTGTAAAGTATGATTTGAGCATTTTGTATTAAGGGAGATATGTCGTGTCAATTGTGTCTTAGTAATCGAAGATTCAGTGTTAGATGGCGCCAGTAAATACTAAAGTATGTCTTAGAAATTCAATATTTATTGTATTATTACATGGATCAAAATCATATATTTTCTTTACCAAAGTTTATGTTAAACTAAAGTTTGAGTAGTTTATTCATTTAAGCAAAATTAATTAAAATTATTATAAAATTATTTAAATATTTTTTTATTTAACAAAAAGTAAATATCTAAATCAATGTTGATGAAAAGACTAAACTCATTTTTCTACAATATCGATGTGGTAATTAAGTGGTTTTTTTACGCCGGCAAATTAAGTATGGGTTGGTATTCATCTGTGAACGTGACTATTTTGATGTCAAGGTTATCACGTAACGCGGACGTTAGTTATTGTATTTCATCAAACATAGAACGAGCATTTCCAAGCAAGAAAACAAACAAACAAACACACCACAATCCCATATTCAAGTTTCTCAAGGGAATAGACAGGGGTTGATAAAGACAGACTATTTACAACAAGGGGCACACGCACTAGGGGGACACAGGTGGGAACTGAGTAGCCCAAATGAGCAACAGGCGAATTAGAAAACATTTTCAGTGTCAGAGTGGATGGCAATCTACATTTGAAACTGTGTACGAGTCAGCCTCCACCACATCACTGCCTAATGCGTTCCACCTGTTAACTACTCTGGCACTGAAAAAGTTCTTTCTAACGTCCCTGTGGCTCATTTGGGTACTCAGTCTCCACCTGTGTTCCCTTGTTCGTGTACCACCCGTGTTAAAAAGTTTATCTTTATCTACCCTGTCAATTCCTCTGAGAATTTGGGGGTAGTGATCATGTCTCCCCGAGCTCTCATGTCTCCCCGAGCTCTCCTCTCTCTCCCAGCGACGCAAGGTGCATTTCACGCAGCCTTTCCTTGTAACTCATGCCTTTTAGTTCTGGGACTTGCATCGTGGCTAGTCCCTAGTCCTGTGTGTGTGTGTGTGTGCGCATGCGTACCTATCAGTATTTACCTAACCGTGACTACGGGCAAATGTGGTCTAGTGTGTTTTATTTAAGTTAATGTGCCGAGAACGCCTACACGGAGGAAAACCATAAGTTAATCGTAATTCAGAGTTTTCAAACATTTTAGTCATTAATATATACATTAAGGTAAGGCTCCATATAGTGTAAAACACAACACCTGTTTACAAAGCCAAGTTTTCCAAGAACTGATGTGGCTGTCTTGCCTCACCTGGGCGGTGTGTACACACACACACACACACACACACACACACCACACACACACACACACACACACACACACACACACACACAGATGCTATGTTACACAGTAAGGCTATTTAACACAAGGGGCACACGCACTAGGGGACACAGGTGGAAACTGAGTGCCCAAATGAGCAACAGAAATATTAGAAAAAACTCTTTTAGTGTCATAGTGGTTGACTAATGGAATGCATTAGGAAGTAATGTGGTGGAGGCTGACTCCATACACAGTTTCAAGAGTAGATATGATAGAGCCCAATAGGCTCAGGAATCTGTACACCTGTTGATTGACGGTTGAGAGGCGGACCAAAGAGCACCTGTTGATTGACAGTTGAGAAGTGGGATCAAAGAGCCAGAGCTCAACCCCCTGCAAGCACAATTAGGTGAGGTGAGTACATCTTTCCTCAATCTTTGACGGCTTTGGTTACATTGATTAAACAGTTTACAAGCATGAAAACTTCCCAATCAACTGTTGTTATTGTTATAAACAGCCTCCTGGTGCTTCGGAGCTCATTATCTGTTTAATAATTGAAAACAAAGCCGCCAAAGATTGAGAAAAGATGTACAGGTTCGTAAGTGCTTGCGTAAGTGCTTTCGTGAATCTGGGCCCCGGTTTGCACCCTTGAGGGGGTCATAGAGTGGACGGTGGAAACGTGACTTGGCGACAATTCACGCTTCTTCACACTTTGTTCAAACGATCGATAAAACAGCCGCAATAATTTCTCCGCGAGTGTGTGAGAAGATGATGAAGGCCCCCTCCCCCGACCCGCCATAACTTGCGGCCTTATCGCTTGCAGAATGAGTTAAGTATTGGGCTTCTACCCCCTTCCCCTCCTCCCTGTGATTTAAGCCCAAGCACTTGGGCGGGACGGCCTCCACAGATCTCCAGTATCAGCTCTTGATACTGGTAATGGCTCAAAAGGGCCACCACTTACGGGCTATTCATGCCCGTGCCACCTTTTGGGTGGCTTAATCTTCATCAATCAATCAATCGGCGGGACGGTAGAGAGACGGTCACGCTTCATGCAGGTCGGCGTTCAATCACCGACCGTCCAATAAGTGGTTTTGGGCACCATTGCTTTCCCAAATAGTTATCCTCATATCCCTTCCTAGTGCTGCATGGTAGTATTTAAAGGCTTGGAGCTCTCTCCTGATATTACGGGCTATTCATGCACGTGCCACCTCTTGGGTGGCTTAATCTTTATAAATCAATCAATCTCCTGATATTTATCTGGCCTTACCTCTGGGGCCTAGTCCAACACACCTGACAGCTCTGCCCTGGCTTGTCCAACACACCTGACAGCTGTGCCCTGGCTTGTCCAACACACCTGACAGCTCTGCCCTGGCTTGTCCAACACACCTGACAGCTTTATGATGAAGCACATTTTCTAATAAATAACAACCAATTAGACATAATTACTGATAAGTTGAGCTAATTAAGGTCTTTAACCCCCCAAAATATATACAAATAAACGACAGAACTTGTAGAGTTTGCCGATAATGGTTGCATGATGACCAGGTCGACTGAATGGTCGATATTCCTTCGGTATTTCAGTAGCATTTCGTTCTTTATGGTTCGACGCCTTTTAGAAGTTTTGGAGAATTTTACGAGGCTTTTAAGGCCAAAAAGTTTTCAACATTGTGACGTTTCTGTCTGCTAACTTTGCTGGACTGTGTCGGCCCTCGACCACAGGGCTGTATGTCGGCCCTCGGCCACAGGGCTGTATGTCGGCCCTCGGCCACAGGGCTGTATGTCGGCCGACCTGCAAGAAGCGAGGCCGTCGCTCTACCGTCCCGTCCAAGTGGTTGGTTGGCCTTAGGCCCCAGGGGTGGAAGCCCAGATGCTTTAGTCTGAATTCCGTGAACAAAAAAATAATATTTATTTCCAGGGAAGTGTAGATGACACTGTATATCACGCGGGCGTGGGTCACTAATTCCTCTGAGCTTCAGTAGTAGTAGTAGTCAGGGAGAGTTGAAAATTTCAGTTTGGCAGCAGGATCCTGCTTCTGGAAACTTTCCTTATTAAGGCCACTCAATAGCTCGATCGATAGAGCTTCGGTCTCACACGTGTGGGTGGTCCAGGGTTCGAGTCCATGCACTTGGGCTCTACGGGAGGTCCCCATAGAGCTATCACTGCCACCACCAGTAGTGGCTATCATTGCGACCTCAAAAGATGGCAATAACTTGGCATTTATTTACATCCGGATCGCTAGGAACGAAACAGCTGAAAGAAAATCTATAGGATTTGATCCTATTCATAGAAAAAACAAACCCACATCGCCATTACTTTGGTTCCTCTATCCCATGGGGTGTATAGGAACCCCTGATCGAGGCACCTTCCCCCCCCCAATTATTCACGGACTGGCATCCATTGTCAGCGTGTCATACAGTCATTGGTGGTGGTGGGGGGGGGGGCTTACTTTAAATTATGACACTCTGCCCTCTGCTCAACCCACTGAAATTTCATTTGGAACCCAAAAATTAAATTAATATTTAATTAATATGCTCACGAATGCTGAGCGTTTTTGCCTCATGTGGAACGGTGATGGGGCGAGGGAGGGGGGTGATGGGGCGAGGGGAGGGGGTGATGGGGGCGAGGGGAGGGGGTGATGGGGGCTAGGGGAGGGGGTGATGGGGATGAGGGAGGAGGGTGGTGAAAGGTTGAGGGAGGGGGAGGGAGGTGGTGAGAGGAAAGGTGACCTGGTATTTTATTTGCAATATATATTCAATGCCATTGAAAATAATAAGCTTAAAATGATATTTGGCTGTCTTTTTGACCACGGGGTAATTATTTATGCATATATGTCAGCTGTTTGTGATTTTAACTCAATTGTGTGTTGTTATGGCACTCATAGTGTCTTAACCTGCTGATATTAATTTTGATTTTGCCCCCGAGGGGGGAGTTTACTGAGCAGCGCCACTCATCCTGTGAGTGGACACACCGCCATAGTGACAGTATTGGGCAGTGTCACTCATCCTGTGAGTGGACACACCGCCATAGTGACAGTATTGGGCAGCGCCACTCATCCTGTGAGTGGACACACCGCCATAGTGACAGTATTGGGCAGCGCCACTCATCCTGTGAGTGGACACACCGCCATAGTGACAGTATTGGGCAGCGCCACTCATCCTGTGAGTGGACACACCGCCATAGTGACAGTATTGGGCAGCGCCACTCATCCTGTGAGTGGACACACCGCCATAGTGACAGTATTGGGCAGCGCCACTCATCCTGTGAGTGGACACACCGCCATAGTGACAGTATTGGGCAGCGCCACTCATCCTGTGAGTGGACACACCGCCATAGCAGCATGTTATTATTATTAACATCTTTATTGACAAAATAATTACAATTTTGCCTAATCTGAGGATTTTGATAGTCTAATTAAGTGAGGATAATGCTAGTATTCACTGTCACGCAGGACAGAGGGTCATACATAAGACAATAGGTCTAAACTGTAGGCTGAAGCACATATATATCATGGTTACAATCAATGTACAACACTCCCCAATAGGAAGAAAACCCGCTGGGTTGTTCATCCTGTCACTTGTACCCAGACACAGCTGGGACTTGCTTAACTGTCTCAAGTGAACAGCTTCTCAAACAAAAGATTAACATCTGTCAACCCTTAAAATCTTACGTTATCTTGCGGGTGCAAAATGGGGTGAATCTTTTAAGAACAGTTTCAGTATTTGACAAATAGTGTTTTCCTAACTCAAACAATGTGGGGTTTATTATTCTACACATATTTCTAATGCCTCTCAGATGTTCACATTCTCTCAGGTAGTGGTCAAGGCGGTGTCCGCCACTCTCACCACAGATTCTGCAACTCCTAGGTTAGGCTTGGACAGGACAGGCTAGGCTAGGCTAGGCTAGGCGCTTTAGTTACTTTTCCAACTTTTTTTTGTTTAGTGTGTCATTTAGGCTAATTCAGTTATACAAAAAGGTGAACTCTGTTGGGGTGCAACAGTCCACTTTTATACGTTTCATCACGTAGTACTGTCATTTCAAGAGGATGGTCTAGAAATCTTACATATATAACGTATGCAGTAAGTACTCGCAGGGAAAATGAGTGAGAACTTTGAACGTCTTTGTGCATATTAACCCACTTTCAAGGAGCATAGTAATGTCCTTCCGCCCCCCCATCCTTGAGGACCCTATGACACCACAGCTGGTGGAGCAGTTGACTCAAAACCAGTTGGTCTTGGGGGGGGGGGGGGGTCGAGTCCTATAGGCAGAGAGATATTGGTGGTCCCTTACACCCGCTGCCTTTGATTAGTACTGAATTGTAATTTAGTCCCCGGCTGGTTAGGCGAGTGTTGTGTGGTAGCATCCTGGTTGTGAAGGGTCAGGTGGTGGGTAGGGTGACCTTAGTCAGTCTAATATACTTTATGGGCACTGATATTTGGAGCCATAAATAAGAGTGGCAGGTGTCAACGGCCAGACTGTGGCAGGTGTCAACGGCCAGACTGTGGCAGGTGTCAACGGCCAGACTGTGGCAGGTGTCAACGGCCAGACTGTGGCAGGTGTCAACGGCCAGACTGTGGCAGGTGTCAACGGCCAGACTGTGGCAGGTGTCAACGGCCAGACTGTGGCAGGTGTCAACGGCCAGACTGTGGCAGGTGTTAACGGCCAGACTGTGCAGGTGTAGCCGTGGCAGGTATAGCTGTGGACACAACTCTCTCTCTCTCCCTTCCAGTGTTAAAATTCGTAAACCTTTGTTTCTCTTTTTGTTTGTTCTTTACACACAGTGCTTAAGTGGCCTTACCCCTGAGCCGCCACCTGACGCTGCCCACACCCCGGGGGGGGGAGGGCGTGTGGTGTGGGGGGGAGGGTATGTGTGGTGTGGGGGGGGAGGGTGTGTGTGTGTGGGGGAGAGATTGGGGGGGGGTGCATGTCGGGTGGGTGGTTCTTACCTATCTGTGACTACGGAGAAGTGGGCTCTAGCTCCTTATTCCCCATCTACTAGCGATGCTGTGCCCGCTGCGTTACTATTTGAACTATTCTCACGTTCAAATCCTTGTCGAAGCTGGCCCTAAAGTTGTGGATGGAGGTGGCTTCCACAACCTCATCTTTCAGTGTATTCTGCTTATTGACTCCCCCCTCAATGGGTACGTGTATTTCCTTACATCCCTTCGGATCATTTGCGTGTCCAACCTCCACCGGTGTCCTGTTTTCTTCTAAGTTTGAAGAGACTATCCTTGTATTCCCCCTTAAGGGAAGGGGGAATCCAGCAAGGGGTGCTTCTGCCCGAAACGCTGCGCGTACTAGTGTCTTTACAAGAATGTAATTACTATGCTATGTATCCTCACAATCCCAATGTACCTTCTTGTGTATATATATATAAATAAATAAATAAATAATTCAGAATCTTGTATGTTGTGATCATATCTCCTCTTTCTTCTATCCTCTAGGGCTTGTGATATTTAGATCTACTAGTCTTTCCTCGTAGCTTAGCCCCTCTTTGTAAAAATGTTGCTGCAAACCTCTGCTGCGTGTTCCAGTATTGGTCTAACAAATATTGTGTTGATTAGGTTTGTTAAGATGTTTTTATATTTACCGGCGTTCAATATGCCGCTGATGTTACTGTGCTTGTGTGGCTTTGGTGTTATTGGTGGAATTATATCCACTCCCAAATCTTTCACGCTTTCAGATTCCTAGAGTTACCTCCCCCTTATGGTATAGATGCCACCTGGTCTACTTGATACCTGCTTGATACCTGCTTGATACCTTGTTGATACCTGGTTGATACCTGGTTAATACCTGGTTGATACCTGGTTGATACCTAGTTGATACCTGGTTCATACCTGGTTGATGGGGTTCTGGGAGTTCTTCTACTCCCCAAGCCCGGCCCGAGGCCAGGCTTGACTTGTGAGAGTTTGGTCCACCAGGCTGTTGCTTGGAGCGGCCCGCAGGGCCACATACCCACCACAGCCCGGTTGGTCCGGCACGTTTTTTTTTAGAAAACAGTCTAGTTTTCTCTTGAAGATGTCCACGGTTGTTCCGGCGATATTTCTACATTCTCCCTTTCCCATTTTCATTACCTTACACTTGTGTAGATTGAATTCCAGCAACCATTTGTTTACATGGGGACACACGGTGGCTGATGAGATGGTTGGGGGTGACTTTACGAGGTGTGTGAGGTTGCAGCGGTGCAGCACAGGAGTGGTGGAGGGGCGTGTGGTGCAGGAGATGGAGAGCGTATGTGTAGGAAGAGTCAGGGAGAGTCACGGTATATATAGCACTCTAGATGAACGTGCTGATGCCGCCCTGGCTCTTGGGGAAGAGAGGTGAAGGGGGGGAGAGAGAGGTGAGGAAGTGGGAGAGGGAGAGTGAAGGAGGAGGTGAGGGAGAGAGATGAAGGAGATCAAAACACAAACCAGAGCTCTGTATAATACTTGATATAATACTTAATACTTTGTATAATACTTAAGTCTATGGTACAAAAGTCAACGTGAAAATTACTTCGGCAGAAGACACTAAAGAACACACGGATGTCAATAAAGTTTTCCTCTGGGCAACAGTGATAAATTACAGACTGTGGTGCTGTGGGGGGGGGGGGGACACAGGCCAGACTCTGGTGCTGTGGGGGGGACACAGGCCAGACTCAGATGCTGTGGGGGGGACACAGGCCAGACTCAGGTGCTGTGAGGGGGACACAGGCCAGACTCTGGTGCTGTGGGGGGGACACAGGCCAGACTCTGGTGCTGTGAGGGGGACACAGGCCAGACTCTGGTGCTGTGGGGGGGACACAGGCCAGACTCTGGTGCTGTGAGGCCAGAGGCACAGGCCAGACTCTGGTGCTGTGAGGGGGACACAGGCCAGACTCTGGTGCTGTGGGGGGGACACATAATGACAAACCACCTCTCTTAATATTGACCAACGAGGCCATAAACCGTGTATTTGGCCTCTAGGTCTCGTAAAGGTTAATGATGTTCACTGTACGTGTGTCTTCAATTCGACACGTGTGGCCACTTTCAGCGAAACACCAGTTGGAGCGTGTGATGATCCTGTAGACTGTCTTAGCACCACTCAGTTGAGACCCGTATTCCCCTCATATCCAGGACATATGACTGCCAAAGAATATTTAGATCGAGCTTCCCCCCCCCCCTGCAATCTAGCATATGCCGCTGATGATATGCTTTTGATGTGGGCCTCTGGGAACAGGTTCGGTGTGATATCAAAACCCCAGATCTTTCTCGCTATTTGACGCTTGCAGGATTTCACCTCCCAGATGGTACCTTGTGTTCAGCCTTCTGCTTCCTTCGACTAATTACATTACTGTACACTTTCCAGAGTTAAACTTTAGTAGCCATGTTCGCGATCATTACTCCAGTTTATCCAGGTCGTCCTGTAGTTCTTGTCTTCGTAAAATAAAATGGCGCCTGGCACTAATCTGACGTCACGAGATGCGACAATACTCTACACGTCGTGACCCGAGATGAGCAGCGGGAGGCTCCTCGGGTCGTGCCCGTGTCCCCCGGGAGACTGGTGGTCGTGCCCGTGTCCCCCGGGAGACTGGTGGTCGTGCCCGTGTCCCCCGGGAGACTGGTGGTCGTGCCCGTGTCCCCCGGGAGACTGGTGGTCGTGCCCGTGTCCCCCGGGAGACTGGTGGTCGTGCCCGTGTCCCCCGGGTTGAGAGCTTCACCAACTTCAGAGTCTTGGACTGATTAGAGCCTCGTGTGCCGCTCCGAATAATGTATCGGAACAACGCCGGCCTCTGTTTGACAAGAGAGGACCTGAGGGTCCTCCTCAACGCGGCCTTGATCTCTTGATGTGGCAGTTTAGCTGAACGATATTCAAGAAGTCGGGAGTGGCCTGCCGTTGTCAGGCACCTGCAGTTTTGTAGCGGTCTGAAGGTTTAGACCCTTGTTTGGTAGCGTCCAAGGGGGTCTGGGGCAGTTGCGTTTGCCCCCCATTGCCCGTGGGTGACACCTGATTGATGGGGTTCTGGGAGTTCTTCTACTCCCCAAGCCCGGCTCGAGGCCAGGCTTGACTTGTGAGAGTTTGGTCCAACAGGCCGTTGCTTGGAGCGGCCCGCAGGCCCACATACCCACCACAGCCCGGTTGGTCCGGCACTCCTTGGAGGATGTCTGTTTTAGTGACTTGAGGCTCCTGTAGTCACGATAGCTGCAGTATGTCTGGAAATTACGCTCCTAGAAGATTGAACTTTATTTGTCAGCAGTTTTGGGATAGTAGCCAGTGTTTTGGTTAACTTTTTTTTAACAGGTATGTTTGTTGGTAATAATATTAACATAAGCTTGTTTAAATGTTATTAGTCAGCATAATTTGGCTTATTATTCAAAATAATCAACTTTATTAGACAGCATTTATATCAAATTTTGTTGGTAAGCATCTTCCTTAAGCTCATTATCAAGCATCTTTGTTTCCTATTAATCATCTTAGCTTTATTAGACAGTGATTTTGTTACCTTTAACTAGCCAGAATGTCTTTTACAGTGACAAGTATCATCATCGTTGGCTTTATTGGTCATGAGTCTGGTTTAACTTTTGTTGTGTAGCACAGAGCTGTGGCTTGGCACTGTGCCTCGGTGCCAACACACTTCCGGGGGGGGGGCAAGAAAGTGTATACAGAGTGCCCAAACTACCGCTCGTTATCGCTAAACTTTTAACTGTGTAGTTTTTATGTCACTGTGAGCGGCCTCGCGTTAAGTCGGTTAGGCTTGGCTAGTTTGGTCTGGAGGGCCTGATTCACGAAGCAGTTACGCAAGTACTTACGAACGTGTAAATCTTAACCCCCCAATCTTTGACGGCTTTGGTTACATTTATTAAACAGTTTACAAGCATGAAAACGTCCCAATCAACTGTTGTTATTGTTATAAACAGCCTCTTGGTGCTTCGGAGCTCATTAACTGTTTAATAATTGGAAACAAAGCCGCCAAAGATTGAGAAAAGATGTACAGGTTCGTAAGTGCTTTCGTGAATCTGGCCCCAGTTTAGCTGATGAGTCAGAATGAAGTTGTTTATGCCTTGCAGACCCCCTGGGCTAAATCGGTGGCCTCGAAGGGTAGTCATGCCACACCAGCTTGTTTGTAAACATTCCCTCATAAAGGTAAGCATTTACCTACTAATTACCAGCGAAGCAAACAGCTCTCAAGACATTAATAACGTTTTGAACGCGTTGTTAAAAGGTTTCCACGCCACTTTCTCCAACAGGACTCCAGTGGTCGGGGACACGAGTGGAGGTCCTCTTGGTTATACTCTCCACTTCAGTGCTTTTTGGCTAGTTCATCAGAAAATGTACACGATCACAGTTGTCCATTTGAATTCACAGCCAAGATCACTCGCATTAAGAGCCATGAATATCAGACTTGGGAATGCTTGGGGGGTTCTCAAGTGGTCTCTAAAAGGAGGGCAAGGAAGAGAAGGGTAAGAGAAGAAAAGAGAGGGAGGAAATGGAAAAGGGCGGGAGGAGGAGTGATATAGGAAGAGGCAGTGGGGGAAGGGAATGGAAGGGGGTGGAGGAGGGAAAGTGAAAGAGGAGCGCTGATCTCCCACCAGTGCTCTAACATGGAGGCCAGATATCAAAGGTCTGTTGTCGGGTCGTGTCTGCCATGTTATCGCTCATGTCCACTCCTGTCACCTCCTACACGCTCAAACATTTTGTCTACTATACCACCAGCGGTAGTGCGATGCTGTACACCAGCACCAGCATGATGCTGTACGCCAGTAGATTGACGGTCGAGAGGCGAGACCAAAGAGTCAAAGCTCAACCCTCGCAAACACAACTAGGTGAGGCCACACACACACACAAGAGGCGGGATCCAAGAGACAGTGCTCGATCCTGCAGGCACAAATAGGTGAGTACACACCCCGACAAACACGTTCTCCACTGGTTCATTTTTCTCGAATTCAGAGCGACCAAAAGCAAAATATTTTGTTAAACGTATAAAGAAAAATTAGAAAAGATAAAAAAAAAAGAAATGGACTGGACAGATAAGTCCTTTTGTCCAGAATACATAAAGAAACGTGTTTTTTTTTCCAGGCCAAGTCGCAGCTTCCAGGATTCTTTGAGCTGCCTTCTCTTACAGTTCTAATAGGATGATATTCTTTAAAATATGTACTATAAGAGAAAATGTCCGTCTGTTCGAAGTTGGAGGCCAGACGCTTGGGGCTAGCATCACCCAAACTGGCAGAGGGAATGGTCTGGGGTACAGGATGAACATAGGCTAATCAACATTACCAGAATTCAAAAGAAAACAGCGTGCCGGGGGTCACATTCAGACCCCCACGACTATTTTTGCCACTGCCCTCCAGCCACACAGCTCAACACAAACTTAGAAAAAAATTATATAGTAATATGGATCATTATTCACAGAATCTCGGGAAAGTTAAAAGTCTCCTGCTGTCAATAGTTTGCCCGAACTAGCTTAAAACAAATTATTTTTCCACAGCTTCCAAAGATTTTTCAAGCCACAGTTCTTATATCAGTTCTTATATTATTATATCTTCTAACTATTAATTGTTTGGTATTTCACACCACTGAGCTCCTCTCGGAAGCAACCACCACACATTAGACAACTATAATTTTTATAAGAGAGTGAGAGACAGACAGGCAGACAGAGAACGAGACAGATGCAGAGACAAAGAGACAGAGACAGAAACAGAGAGGCCAAAGAGGAAGATGATAGGGGTGGAACAGCATACACCAAGGCCACCGAGTCTGACTAGAAAAGTGTCTTGCGTCCCTTTATAGTCATTGAAGGCAAGGTTGGCAACTCCTGCCAAGATGGTCTTCAGAAGGATGTCTTGCTTGTTCAAGCTTTGGGTCTACTGTAAGACGGTGTTCACCTCATATGGTGAGATGATGATACGCATCGTGAGCATCGATTCGCCAATCCTGTCTTTCATCCTCTTCGAGTCCGTGATTTTCTTTTCATGGATCCCATCATTGGCATTAGGCCGAGACGAGCTCTGAGGAGAGTGCTGTCTGCAGGCCTGATTATATTACTCCAAACAAGCTGACTTTTGTCTTTATGATGTATGAGTAAAGTTGTTCACACTTGGAAGGGTTTAGTGAGAGACCCAAGGGTGTCTTCTTGCTTCCTAATTTTCCTGCTTGAAAACTATAGAACCTAATGGAGAATTTGTAGTTTTCCTAATTTTGTACAATTCCATTTGTAGAATTTTGTAGAATTCCTAATTTTCCTGTTTGAAAACTATAGAACCTAATGGAGAATTTGTAGAACCCGCTATGGTGCGATTGTCCTTCAACCACCTATTAAACTCACCTATTAAACTTTTTTTTTTTAATTTTAAGATTTAGCAAAAATGTCCAAAATTACTTTAATTTTGGAGTACCTTTGTGTAACGTGTAACTATGATAGGGCAAGGGAGCTAATCACACACAGTGGTTATCAACAAGGGTAAAATGCCTAGAGCAACAGGCCCAGGACCCTGAAGCAATCGTGTCTGATACAGGTGGTGTCTGATCTCCACCTGGTGGGGGGCAGGTGGTGTCTGATCTCCACCTGGTGGTGGTGGGGCAGGTGGTGTCTGATCTCCACCTGGTGGTGGGGGGGCAGGTGGTGTCTGATCTCCACCTGGTGGTGGTGGGGCAGGTGGTGTCTGATCTCCACCTGGTGGTGGTGGGGCAGGTGGTGTCTGATCCCACCTGGTGGTGGTGGGGACAGGGAAATTCACATTATCGGTTCGTCAAATTTATTGACAGGTCTTGCAAAGCTGTCATCAGATCATGCGTTTTCCATGTTATTATCTGACTACCTTGATAGTCGAGTAAATGTTAAAACTCAGTTGACTCGGGCTAAACAAACATCTTTAGTGTGATTTAGTGCACAGATTTGTTGACACTTTAGTGGACTAATGAACATCAGTCTCCATCTAGGTTATGTCGCTTCCAATGCTTCTCACTAGGCTAAAACACTTACTTTTGTTTAAACATCAAATCGTGAGAGGTGTTGAACTTAAAGTGTGTTGGAGTGATCGCGTAGATTTTTAAGAGGGAACATAAGATTAGTAGTGAGCGTAGTACCATATGGAGTACCGCAGGGCTCCGTAGTACCATATGGAGTACCACAGGGCTTCGTAGTACCATAAGGAGTACCACAGAGCTTCGTAGTACCATATGGAGTACCACAGGGCTTCGTAGTACCATAGGAGTACCACAGGGCTTCGTAGTACCATATGGAGTACCACAGGGCTTCGTAGTACCATATGGAGTACCACAGGGCTTCGTAGTACCATATGGAGTACCGCAGGGCTTCGTAGTACCATAGGAGTACCACAGGGCTTCGTAGTACCATATGGAGTACCACAGGGCTTCGTAGTACCATATGGAGTACCGCAGGGCTTCGTAGTACCATAAGGAGTACCGCAGGGCTTCGTAGTACCATAAGGAGTACCGCAGGGCTCCGTAGTACCAGATGGAGTACCGCAGGGCTCCGTAGTACCAGATGGAGTACCGCAGGGCTCCGTAGTACCATAAGGAGTACCGCAGGGCTTCGTAGCACCATATGGAGTACCGCAGGGCTCCGTAGTACCATATGGAGTACAGCATATGACGGACGCTGTGCTGACAGATGACGGACGCATATGACGGACGCTGACGGATGGAGTACAGCACAACAGACAGTACAAATGCAAGATGAGGAGATTTGGCCTGAAGTTAAAGAGACTGGGATAGAAAGAAAAACGTGGGATAGAAAATAAAAAGTATGTGGGAATAGACATGATATCACATCTATCACCGAAGTCAAACATTAACAGCATAACATCAGCGGCGTGTGGAAAGCTGTCGACATACAGGAGGAGCCTTCAGGTACTTGAAGAAGAAAACCATTCACAACATTGTACACAACCTATATCAGACCATTACCAGAATATGCAGTTCCAATGTGGATCATCACTATTGTAAAAAGACACAAAAAATACAATTAGAGAAATTTGTAGGCCTACTATAAGACTGGTCCTTGAACGTCGAGCCAAGTCTACACGGAAAGCCTCTCAGGGAAGCTGAATCGAGAATCATAAAGTATTTACACAACCGCTTACGAAACCTGTGCATCTTTCCACAATCATGGCAGCTTGGTATTTAATCAACAGTTGACACATTCCGCGCCGCCACAAGGTTTCCATAACAATAATAAGCCTTGGGACTGCAACATTTCTCAAACTCGTAAAACTGTTAGTAAATAAAGACTAAGCCGCCATTATCGAGGAAAGATGTACAGGTTTCGTCAGTAGGTACGTAAAGTCATCATGAATCTTGGGCCTTACCACGCTGGGAAATAATATGATTATGGCAACTCTACCTGACATGAGGGGACATGAGCAGGGGCGGCACGAGGGGACGTGAACAAAGACTGGACAAGGGGACGTGAACAGGGACGAGATGAGGTGACATAAATAGGGCGGAGGGACGAGGGGACATGAGCGGAGACGTTACGAGGGGACATGAGCTGAGACGCTACGAGGGGACATGAGCGGAGACGCTACGAGGGGACATGAGCGGAGACGTTACGAGGGGACATGAGCGGAGACGCTACGAGGGGACATGAGCGGAGACGCTACGAGGGGACATGAGCGGAGACGCTACGAGGGGACATGAGCGGAGACGCTACGAGGGGACATGAGCGGAGACGTTACGAGGGGACATGAGCGGAGACGCTACGAGGGGACATGAGCGGAGACGTTACGAGCGGACATGAGCAGAGACTTTACGAGGGGACATGAACGGAGACGTTACAAGAGGACATGTATCGGTAAGTTGAAGCTCTGACGAGTTGTAAAGATACGGAACCATATCAGTACGTGGCCGCCACTGTAAGGCGGAGCCCCATGAACTGAAGGTCTTGCAACTAGTACATATAAGTGAGTACACACACACACACAGGAATTAAAACTCGCGTCGTGAGGAGACAGAAGAGTTAGGGGAGACGTGATCATCACATGCAAAATTCCCAGGTGAATTGAAAGCGGTTGATAAAGACGGACTACTTAGCACGGGTAGATTACGGGCTGCTCGTGCCCGTGTCACCTCTTGGGTGGCTTAATCTTCATCAATCAATCAATCAACACGGGTGGCACTCGAACAAGGGGACACAGATAGAAACTGAGTACCCAAATGAGCCATTAGAAAGAACTTTTTCAGTGTCAGTTTTCAGTAGTTAACACCGTAACCCTGGGGCGGGTAGAGGCAACATGGCCATAACCCCGGGGCGGGTAGAGGCAACATGACCATAACCCTGGGGCGGGTAGAGGCAACATGACCATAACCCTGGGGCGGGTAGAGGCAACATGACCATAACCCCTGGGGCGGGTAGAGGCAACATGGCCATAACCCGGGGCGGGTAGAGGCAACATGACCATAACCCTGGGGCGGGTAGAGGCAACATGACCATAACCCCGGGGCGGGTAGAGGCAACATGACCATAACCCCGGGGCGGGTAGAGGCAACATGACCATAACCCTGGGGCGGGTAGAGGCAACATGGCCATAACCCTGGGCGGGTAGAGGCAACATGGCCATAACCCCGGGGCGGGTAGAGGCAACATGGCCATAACCCCGGGGCGGGTAGAGGCAACATGACCATAACCCTGGGGCGGGTAGAGGCAACATGACCATAACCCCTGGGGCGGGTAGAGGCAACATGGCCATAACCCGGGGCGGGTAGAGGCAACATGGCCATAACCCTGGGGCGGGTAGAGGCAACATGACCATAACCCCTGGGGCGGGTAGAGGCAACATGGCCATAACCCAGGGGCGGGTAGAGGCAACATGACCATAACCCCGGGGCGGGTAGAGGCAACATGACCATAACCCCTGGGCGGGTAGAGGCAACATGGCCATAAACCCCCTGGGCGGGTAGAGGCAACATGGCCATAACCCAGGGCGGGTAGAGGCAACATGACCATAACCCCGGGGCGGGTAGAGGCAACATGACCATAACCCCTGGGCGGGTAGAGGCAACATGGCCATAAACCCCCTGGGCGGGTAGAGGCAACATGGCCATAAACCCCCTGGGCGGGTAGAGGCAACATGGCCATAAACCCCTGGGCGGGTAGAGGCAACATGGCCATACCCCGGGGCGGGTAGAGGCAACATGACCATAACCCTGGGGCGGGTAGAGGCAACATGACCATAACCCTGGGGCGGGTAGAGGCAACATGACCATAACCCTGGGGCGGGTAGAGGCAACATGGCCATAACCCTGGGGCGGGTAGAGGCAACATGGCCATAACCCTGGGGCGGGTAGAGGCAACATGACCATAACCCTGGGGCGGGTAGAGGCAACATGGCCATAACCCTGGGGCGGGTAGAGGCAACATGGCCATAACCCCGGGGCGGGTAGAGGCAACATGACCATAACCCCGGGGCGGGTAGAGGCAACATGACCATAACCCCTGGGGCGGGTAGAGGCAACATGACCATAACCTGGGGCGGGTAGAGGCAACATGGCCATAACCCTGGGGCGGGTAGAGGCAACATGGCCATAACCCCGGGGCGGGTAGAGGCAACATGGCCATAACCCTGGGGCGGGTAGAGGCAACATGACCATAACCCCGGGGCGGGTAGAGGCAACATGACCATAACCCCTGGGCGGGTAGAGGCAACATGGCCATAAACCCCCTGGGCGGGTAGAGGCAACATGGCCATAAACCCCCTGGGCGGGTAGAGGCAACATGGCCATAAACCCCCTGGGCGGGTAGAGGCAACATGGCCATAACCCGGGGCGGGTAGAGGCAACATGACCATAACCCTGGGGCGGGTAGAGGCAACATGACCATAACCCTGGGCGGGTAGAGGCAACATGACCATAACCCTGGGGCGGGTAGAGGCAACATGGCCATAACCCTGGGGCAGGTAGAGGCAACATGAGGAAGGTGATAGAGTGCCCCAGAAAGTCTTACATAATTCGCAACAAAGATTTATCAAAAGCTCATTTGTGCAGAACGAGATGGAGGACAAATTGTGTA